>JBBDHG010000057.1:600000-865000 GCA_037951165.1 Lophius americanus
ACCGCTCTACCAACTGAACCAACGTCACCATTATGGCTGAAGTTCTCTGTTAATGTTTTTAGAAGTACCATAAAACGGATAACCTACAAATGTTTTCAGTGATGGTTAAAATGCTTACAGAGATATTATTTGGTGACAAGGCAACAACTGCACACAATACCAAATCGGCACATGCTATCGTCTTTTCCCATTCTCTTCCTTCCGTTACAGCTATGCCCAGGTGTCTTCCATATTACTTACTCATTCGGTGCACCTGGCTAGAAAGAGATGCTCAGAAGCTGTTTCAGCGTTAGATGGTTGAAACTTCTGGAAACAGGTTTGATGCTGCTAAACTTGGGACATTATGCGTCATTGGAGTTTGAAATTGGTATATTTTGGATAAGCTTCGTCTCGTGTCTTGTTTCTTTATCTCTCTGTTAATATACTCTGCGGATTTGATCATTTGAAGTTGTCTGTCTATAGCTGCATTGTGTCATTGCTGAAGTAATGTTTGTCCCATAGGGTCACAATGTGGGGTGTAACATCAACTCACCTAAAGATGTGAATGTCAGGAAGACTCAGGAGTTCATAGTAGACATCAGGTGGAAACCAAACAGAAATTAGCCTCCCTGATGTGTGGATATGTCATGGTCTACATCACAGAGAACTCATGGTTATTTCACTTTCACACCCTGAAGTAAGCATGTCAGCACCTCTAGTACCAGACGTAGAAGTAGAATTTCAGGGTGTCATGAGAAGTGCTAAAGATTTTAACCTGCAATAGCATTAGGAGGAGATGACTGGCCATGCAGCAGAACGCATCAGATGTCAGATCACATTGGATCACAGATGTACGGGGTTTTCACACGAGGAAGTTCAAGATTAGAGCTGAGAGGATCATTAAACTGACATATAATCACACCAACAAAACTCTGCCGCAGTCAGGGACCCATCACTGCCTGCAGACATATACAGAGAGGCTAGAGAGTTCCTTCCCTTATAACATAAACGTCCTGAGCCATCATCAATCTCACCATCTACTGAGTGTGCTATCTACTTTTCTGTTTTCTAAAGTTGTTTATTTAGTCTGAAACAAATACATATATTTTTAATTACAAATAGTTATACTATTTATTGTTTCACGACCACATTTTTCCAAACACTCATCAACCCTAAATCTAATCATCACTTACCACAACTAACCCTATGCTCTCATCCCCAACAGCAAGGGTGAATCCCCATAAACTCCCCAATCCTTTGCTATGTGAAATCTCCCTGATTGAACCCCTTAAATTAAATGATTAGATTAAAATAAGAGTAAAATATGGTTCATACAGGACAGATGTCTTCGAGTCGCACCAAATTTCAAAAGTCGGATCAATGGTTGAGAAATTATGGAACCAAAACTTTTGAAGCTGACCTATCATGTCAGAAATATAAAAGTGATCTTTCCCAAAATCAATCAGGTTCTTCCTCTCAATATTATTAAGTTTGAAAATGATCTATGAGATCATTTTTGAGGTATGTCTGAAAAATAGCATTTTTTTGGAATAAAAAAAAACCCAACGTGTGTAAAACATGAACTACTAGAGAAGATATGATAATCAAAATATAGATTTCCTCGAGTCTATTTGTATGCACCAAATTTGCACTCAATTGGACTAGCGGCTCAATTTGACTAGCAATTATGGCAGAAATCCTTTGGAGACAAACTTTGTGTCCTTTGTGTTGCAAACATACAACAGTATGTTCTTTCTCACACTATTAAATTTAAACACAGTGTAGACAAGATGGATCTCCTCGAGTCGATTCATATACTCTAAATTTTGACAAAATCGGACCACGCTTGAGAATTTATGGCCCATAAACTTTTGACGATAACGCTCCCTCTAGCGTCAGAAAAATACAAACAATCTTTCCCAAAATAATTTAGTTCTTCCCACAGTATGGCCCATGTAGGTATAGAATTTGAAAATGATCCATTAAAAAGTATTTTAGTTATGTACAGAAAAGAGTGTTTTTCATGATAAAAGCTCCGACTAGAATTAGAACTATTAGAGTAAAATATTCTTCTTCTCCATTTTTGCCAACATGGGCGTTGAAGTTGCCCAGGGGAACCAGAGAGTCCCCGGATGGGGCCTCTTTATAAGATACCAGCGAAATAAAAAAGAAGGCTGTATACTCTGAACTGTTGCACAGACAACAGACCATCTCATTCTCTGGAGAAAACGTTTTGGTACCGGAACCAATGCTGTGGGTAGAGGAGGGCACTACTTAATCTAGCTAGTACTGCTCTATCTTTACCATAAGCTCTGGTTCTTTCGCCGCCAGAGATGTGACTCCACGTACCTAAAACCAGTTGGCTATGCCAGGAAATGACATGCCCAGATGTTGTCTGTCGCCTGCTGCCCACACAGCTTTCCACCTGACCCCAACGCCTCTCTCTCCAGGTGGTGAGCCCACAGGTTGTTGGCTCCATGAAGCTTGATCTAAGCTTGGTTGAACCCTTGGTAAAAAGCACTGCCACCAGATGCTCACCGACAAGCTCCCCTCTTAGGTCTGACTGCAGAAGGGTGCCCCGATCTCCTTTTCCCGGGCAAGGTATCACAAACTCTTATGAGCCTATCCATTGGGGTATTCGAAACATTTCAAACACTGTAAAACATCCCCCTAATACTGTAAAAATTTCTAACACTATCACAGGTGAAAAACTTTAAACACTATTACTGTGAAACACTTTAAACACTAACACTGAAATGTTTCAAAATAGTCCCCATTTTGCCCCCACAAAAGTTGTTTTATGTGCTGTATGCTCTGAAGCCTTGATCTTCACCTTTTTTACACATACACAATGATTACAACATGAAAAACACAGCAAAAAAAACAATAGGACAACAAGATATTAGGAGCTGTAAAAACAGGCACTTGCATGCCGCCATCTTGATTATTTGCAATATTTCATACAAAATAGGTGCTAATTAAGTACTACAGTAAGCCAATTTCTATTTCTTTACACATTTTATAATCTAGTAGAGGTACCTTGATACATAATCAGGTCAAGTTATTTGCTAGTAATCAAATATCGCCTTCTGAGTTAAAATAAGAAAAGCCGATCAATTATTATTATCATGGTACTATTATGCTGCTTAAGTTTCTACGGACTCTGAAGGAAAAGACTCAAACAATCCTCTTACGCTGCCTCAAAATCAAACTCTTTCTACTCACATGTAACCAAGCGTGCACTGATGATTTACATTATTAACACATGGAAGTTATTAATCGTGTCGTTGCTCATGGCTGACTCTTTTGATAAGACCATAGTATGAGGATGAACGCGATAAAGAGGCTTTTTTTATCTCCTTTACGGTATATTTACCAAATGGATTATTTATTGAATCGCATAACAAAGAGACCAGGTGATCTCTCTCTCTCTCTCTCTCTCTCTCCCCTTAGTACAGAAGTGCTCTGAAAACTTTCTCTTTGTCGGCCTGACATTGTCATCGTCTTTTTGTGGGTGCCTGCTATTTATAAATTATTACGGCGTTCCTCTTTTTGTAAATGGAATCAATGTGTCTCTCATCTAAAGCAAGCAGCGATGGGTAGGCTAAGAAGTGATCTCGATGCTCTCTCTGTTAAAGAGATTCAGATGATGAAAGCAAGTAAAAACAGGAGCGAGATAAGGCTTTGAGCTGTATTGGCAGATTACGGTGCATCAGAACTGGTACTACTTACTGAACATGAAATACATGTTTTTTTTATTTCTTTTTGTGTAAATGAGGTATTAAACAACACGATATATTTTTTTCAAGTTCTTCAAATGATTGCTATGTCAAAACCTAGTCTAGTTTCTAATTTTAACCATAACTGTAAAATTGTTTTACTTATTATATTCCCACATCAGGAAATTCATGAGATGTTCAGGGCTCTTTCGATAAGAATAATGAATACTATTAATTACCACGTTTATTATCTATCGAAACATCATGAAATTAGTTTTCTGCATTTGATTTATCCTTGAGGAGCAGTGGAGGTTCACGGTCTTGCTCGAGGACCAGGTTATGTGAGCTGCAGGGGTAGTCCTGGGATCAAGCCGCTAACCTTCTGATGCGGGACCACAACCTTCCCAATGGAAATAACATAAAATCCATTAGCAGTAACCGCCATATTTACTACTTCTCTCCTGCCACCGATCTAACCAAAACCCCCTCTGCCATATCTAATTATCATGAGATGTGGGTGCAGGAATTAAAGACTGTGGTAAGCCTGTTGAAGACAGAATGCCACAAGGATTTGAGGTCTACCATTGATGTAGTATAAAATCAATTTTGAATTCAAATTTCAACACCTGTAGCACTATACTATTTAAATCACAGACATATATATCATATTAAATAAAATAAAAATCAATAAATCAATAAAGTCTTATATGAGGGTTTTTTTGCCATTGGGGTCACGACCAGGAAGGAGATGCCTCCTAATAAAATATATGATGGCTTTATAGTCCAGTAATGCTTAGTTCGTCTGTGTGACATACTCCCTTGAAAGAGCCTGTTCTAGCTCACATTATTGCCTTGTTTGGCAAAGTTTCCTCTCAGAGAACATGATATCCATTTTATCCTAGTCATCTTGAAATAAGTAGTCCTCGAACAGGAAAAACGTATCATGTTACATCTTGTTTTTAATTTCATCGGGCTGACTGTAGGCTAAAATGAGAATATAAGCCAGCATATTGTGTATAGCTTTGTGTTTGTTATGCCTCTTGTCCTTATAATTCCAACAATAAACTACATTATCTGTTAGTTGATGTGTCACCAGTTCATTACAGGCCCAACACATAGAGACAAAAACCATTCATGTACACATTCACACCTATGGAAAATTGGAATACAGGAGGAGGTTGCTCAAACACATTTCAGCACTGTTCAGACACAGCATACAATGTAAGCAGAAGATTTGAACCTATACAATTTATGCAACGATGCCATGCCAGGCCAATGTTGTTCCTAGTGTACATATGAAAATAAATTATTTTTAATATTTATCATAAAACATCTCCTAATCAATCAGAAGTAGCATTTGAAATCATAAGGGAAATATTGCAAAATATATACATTATGCAATATACAAATGCTAAGAATATATTTAAATACATTGTTAGAATTTGATCATAATTTGTATTGAGTGCTTTTTTTTTAATGTGCATTCAGAAACAATCTCAACAGTTTGTACTTTCACAATTCTTAATTAGTATTTTAAAATCAAACATTACAAACAATTGATGTCACCCCATCATTTCAGGCGATTTCTCAGATGCCACCGAAGCCACAAAACCATTGTCCATATTATCAAGACCCTAAAATAGACTTTGATGATAAATATCCTCAAGACATTTTGGATATCAAGATTCAATGGTTTAATGTTTACTTTGAAAAATCTGTTTCATCAATCTTTCATGGGAAGTTTCAGTGTTTTCCCACTCAGTACGATAAATTGTGGGCTGTTTTTAAAACACAAAGAAAGTAATTGCCCTTAGTCCATGTCAAATGTGAAAAATGTCAAATTCAATTTCATGATGACAAATTGTTGAGTTTTCATTTCCTTTTTTTGTTGACCTGTTGAAAGCCATTCGTCTCTCACCAGCCGATTTAATACAACTCTCTCAACCATTATCTGAGTCATGTCTGAAAATCATGTCTCACAACTGCAATTTTTGTAAAATGCTGTGAGACGGGGATAAGAACATCGAAGCAAAACTATTTTTATTTGACTGTCTATCAACATTTGCACTTCTATTATTTTGCCTGCCTTATATATTGTTTTTGAAAATTTTGTGAAGGACTGAAGACTTCTCACCCATCCTGTCAGCTCTAGTAGAGCACATATCTCGTCGCTTTCTCCTCTCCAACTCTTTCTATCGTGTTCTGAATTTCAAGTCTGTCTTTTCCGTCCTCTGTCCTTGAGTCTGGCTTCCGTCTAATTAAATAAGCAGGACATAAAGCACAGGTACTTTAACCAATTCATATATTTCCAGGTTAACACCCCTCCGTTTGACCAACTTGGTTTGCTAATTAACTTTGCACAGGGCGCAGAACATGTCTTGTGTCTATTTGGTAATGGTGGGGGACACAAAGGTCATTTAGTTCGGTTTCGGTCTGCCAGTGCAAGTATATTCTACATTAAATAATAATAATATCCATAATCATTAATTTAGGTTGTCCTATAAGCATAATCTCAAACCAGTTGCTGTTTTTTGTCAAATGATTTATCTCTTTCATGATTTGTTTATTGTGTACTAATGTGTTTGTGATATTATATGACCACTCTGATGTATAGTCAGGAAAATCAGACACTTGAATAATTACTGTTCTGTACTGCGCACAGCAAATTAGACCGACTGAAAGTAGCATCAATACATGATAAATGAGCAGCTGGGAGCATCAGTGTTATGCAGTCATGCCCTATAGTCGCGTGAGTGTGTTTGTGTGTGTGAGGGAGAGGAAAAGAGAGTGTGATGACCAATGCTGTTGGAGTAACACAGAGAGAGTGAAGTGGTCAAGACTCCGGCTGCAACCCTGTGTGAGACTCTGTTTTCTCCATAATTGAAAATCCTTGATGGATTTATGTATTCTGACAACCAAATAGGGTATGAGAAGATTTTCATGAGGTTATACACATATTATGTACCTCATGATGCTTCCACCTGAGGTCCTACATCTAGGCTCTGTTGATCTCAATCAATTTTGATGGTGACTTCCTCCAGGATATTTGATGACAGACACTTTCTCTGTCGCTCAGTGGTAACTGCCATTGAGGTTAAATGATCTTCCGTGACACAGCTGCATTCATCTGAATGCAGCTGTCTAATGGCTGCGTTGCCTCATTAGACAGCCCTTCTCCAAATACCTTACACAAAGGGTTTGAAGCATAAAAATATTTTTGTAAAGCCATATTTTAGGTACAAGTTGTCATATTTCCAATTGAAGGGCGGTGCCTTTTCTTTACAACCTGGACCTCTATCATTTGCATTTTCATCATCATCATTAGGTCTCTTATTATCTCCCCTACCTCCGGCGGAGAAACTGAAGTTTGTGTTTTACCCATGTCTTTATTCACTAAGGTAGCTGGTTGATACACGCAGGTGATGATGGTGTATGACACAGGTGGAAAAAATAAGCACAGACAATGTGACGCGTCCAATGACCCGCGTAAAAAGCTGATCATCTGTGGCCTTACCTTGCTTCCTCATTTTCCTTCCCATTTACCTGCGGGACACCTAGGTCTAGGTGCTCGGAGCGGTCCTGTATGTCTGCTCTCCTGCTGATAAGGGAGGGTCTCTACACCACCCCTTCGGTCCCGACCACCTTCCCTCTGCTTGCCATCGCACCCTACACATCTGGGTTCTAATGTAATGATTACTTTCGAGACCTATAATGTACAATTTATGCATCAACAACTGAAGAATAATGCAGCACATGAAATGGATTTGTTAGTAACACCATGGTAAACAATTCACAAGAGTGTAGTGAGTGTAAAAGAGTGTAAAATTGGTAGTAGATCCAGGTCACTCTGGATTCAGCTGTCTTTCCTCTCATTGTCAATTAACACTGCGTTAAGTCATTATGCTCCAGTTATTGCAACAGTTGATCAGAGCTGTGGTACAGGTAACATCTGTCGTTTCTCTACCATGTTACTGTATTGATGTATGTTAAGAGAGGATCCCAAACTGAGAGTCAGCATTCAAATTGAACAATGAAAGTCAATATTTCTACTACCAAAACTAGGCCTATGCTGTCATCCCCGACACTGAACTCTTCAAAATGAAATGTGCTGTTATGTTCACTGTATTTTTCGTTAAAAAGTTCACACTACCGAGTTAAATCTGAAGTATTAGAGGAATAATGGAGGGCTGATGCTAAATGAGTTACAGTATGTCCGAAAAACTGTTTTTGTAAAAAGAAAAAAAAAAAAGGAGAGAAAAAAATATCCCTCTATTGAGAAAAATATGAACTAATAGAGTTAACACGACAATATAGTTCAAATTCTGATCTAAGGTCTGTCTTAACTTTGACTTAATTTTGCATTATCTAGTCAAATTTTAGCTATTATATATATGTGCTGCTTCAAATAAGTCAATATTGCAGCCACTCCTTTGATGGACTAATATGTCTCGATTAGTTATCTAAAATACTGTTAGCTAGCAATGACATTAACCTGACAGGATTTTCGTTTTAACAATATATAAAAACACAAGGCTGAAAAGAAATTCAAAGCTGACAAATTTAAATACTCAGTAAGTTACCGAAATACTCTTAAAATTTTCTGCTTCTACCACAATTTCCAGTCCACAGTTTGTAGATTCTTCTCCTGTCCTGCTCTACTGAGCACGACCATCGCTGAGCTCTGTTCACTGCAGGAAAAAAAAGCTACAAGTCATGTTTATTCGTGTGAATTCAGTTTTATACCTCCTTATGGACGCATGGTGAGAAATAAGTAAAGCCCAAAAATGTGTTTTAAGTAAGAATAGGTATTATAGAGTGTAACTATATTGAAACTCTAATACTTTTTGTCATCATTACACATGATACCCTATGGGCCAAACCCAAGGAGCTGTATAAGAGTGAAAGAAGAAACACTCCTTGGAACACAGTGTCCATTACTTTTCTGCGGTCCGGAACTGTCACAATCACAGGCAGCAAAAGAACATACGAGCGTGATTAGCCTCTTCCTCCACACATCCTCGGCAGAAGTTTGATGTTTGAGTACTTTGAAAACAGGTGATCCGCCCACCTGTTGATATCTTCTGTAGTGACCCTTCCTACATGCAGTTCAACATTAGACCTAATTCATACCCTTGTGGACAAATGAAAACCCTCCATTGGGTGTTATCAGAGTTAAAATAAAAATACCTAAATATCTTCTTGAAGTAATGGCTGCCAGATTGAAAAATCAATGACGACTATCGTCCCTGCAAACTTAATATCCCTCGATAATGAAAGAAAAGGAATGTGCATTATAATAGCTTGCAAGCTGAACAATATGGCTTAGTGTAGTGGTGCATGTTGCCATAACTGAGCCATAAATCCACTCAAACCCGGGGCCAATTCTGCCTAATGCGTCGGAACTAATTTAAATGATGATGAGCCTGACCTGTGCTGTTCCTGATTACCAAGATTTTAGAAAAAGTGGGCCAAGGAGGAAGGGTAGATTCCAGGATATCTGAAAGGAATGTCATTTGTCAACAATTTATAGTTTTCATGGTGGTATCACAAAAACAGAACGGTTTAGCTCAAAATACTCAATACATAATACAAAAAAAAATGAACAGCTAAAATCCCACCGATCAAACTCCCCACAAAACAACAATAAAAAATTCAGAAAAGAAATAGATAACACACATACACTGTGTGTTACACACATACACTGTGTGTTACACACATACACTGTGTGTTACACACATACACTGTGTGTTACACACATACACTGTGTGTTACACACATACACTGTGTGTTACACACATACACTGTGTGTTACACACATACACTGTGTGTTACACACATACACTCTGTGTAACACACATACACTGTGTGTTACACACATACACTGTGTGTTACACACATACACTGTGTGTTACACACATGCACTGTGTGTTAGCTGCTATACTGTGAGGTTGTCTCACCATGTTAAGGTCGGTCTTAGGAAAAAATTAGTAATTGCCTGATTAAAGTTTAAGTACTAGCTAGTACTTGAGTTGCAGTGTTTTGGCCCCATCGGCAAATCAGTAATTTTCCATTTCTTCACAGTGTTTGTTTGCTGTATTTTCTCACATTTAACCCTGAGCAGTTTAGATAAACTCCTAATCCTCTGATTTATAGTCACCATTTTATGTATTTCATTAATTGTTTCTTTCCATTTACTGAAGTGAGGCGCTGCTGGTTTCAGACAGGTTTTGGTATCTGTTTCACAGCTGCTGCTCATAGAACTCCAAAAAGATATTTATCAGTTTTCTGAGAAAGCGGCTCTGGTGTTTTACTGAAGACTAAAAGCTCAGGTCTTAACCAAAGTGAACATTGGAACACAGTGTCCATTACTTTACTGCAGTCCGAACTGTCACAATCACAGGCAGCAAAACAACATACGAGGATGATCAGCCTCTTCCTCCACACATCCTCAGCAGAAGTTTGATGTTTGAGTACTTTGCTTATAAATAGTGTTTTAAAGAAATTCAGATGCATTTTCCAACAGCGCTCTCTCCAGATCATCAACTTGTACTTTTCCACATTTTACTAGTAAAATTACTTTTACCCCTCCATACTTCGAGTGATATGGTTAAACACATTTCCTATTACCAGATAGTAATTACTTCTTCCAAAGTATTATAGATCAGAAATCCTGTGTTTTTCAAATGTCTCTTGAGCACAAGGGCGAGTCAGAAGGAAATTTTAACCTCTTTTTGCCATTTCTCCGATGTGGGTCATCCCCTTCACACCATCTGTTCACTACCGGAGTTTCTCGATGCATACAGATCAAGAATTATAAAGCACACTCTCCATATTTGAAGAAATTAATCCATCTATTTGATAGGGGAACTACCAACAGTTTTACAAAAGGTGAAGGTAACCCCCTCGTCATTTATTTTTATATAACTCTTTTTTTCTCTCATAATGATCTCCAAGTGCTACTTTCTCTACAGCTCATTTCACGCATACACACATTTTCACAGAGGGCACTGGAAATGGACCAATATGTCCCTTAAATAATGAGTATGTGGCTGTGAGAGGAGAATGAAGAGGAAGGGTGAATTCAAGGAGGGCATGATGAACTCTACCTGTGGGTGTCTGTATTATACATAGCTGGTAAAAATGAACCCTGAGATTTAGAGGACGAGGAGAGACATAGTGATTGGGAGTGGTCGTGAATTGTGGCCATCCCAAGGTCACTGCACCAAGGTTAAATGTATGATTGCAGCACAGTTGCGGGGACACGTGCGGCTGTAGTAGAGGTGAATTGCAATCTCACAGTAATTGCTATTAGTTCTGTATTGGAGAGATTGAGGCAGATTACTGTTGTCACCAATCTGAATCCTTCTGATGAAATTAACGGAACAAATAGGCATAAATTAAATTAAATTAATAACCGCTATTCATCACATCTCAGGTTAGGACCTGAGATGTGTTAAATGGCTTATGTTTTGCCAGACAAGTTTACAGCGAGACATCCTGGCACAATGCATCTCTTTGCACCCTGTGTGACTCACCAGTGAACCTTCGATGAGCTGCTGAGAACGAATCACAGTGAGTCACAGTGATACAGTATGTGGTATATGACATGAAGGAAACTTGATATTTACCTGCTGCCGGTGCTCCAGTCGCTGTTCATAATCTCCTCATAATATTAATTCGGAAAAAGAAACAAATAAGTGACTTAAACAGCTTTAAGGTATTGTTATGGCAAAAGAAAAGCATAAATCATCTTTTTAAGGCAATTTGTCCCTACATTGGTCGTCAGAATATTGAAACCTCATATGAGCTCTGACTGAAATATAAACAAAGACTGTATCTCTTAGTTTGGGATTGCATTAGGAATTCATCTCTTAATCATCGGTATGGGAGAGGAGGAAAACTTTACAGGGACCAAATGTACAGTTCCTCTCAGCATGTGAATTGGAAAAATGTGAACCCGTTCTATTTGAATACTTACAGGCTATTTCTTATTCACGTGGCTTATGCAGCAGTCAAATCATTTAAATAAAATCTCATTTGTGCTGCCGGATTGGTTTCTGCCTTGTTTTCACAGACCTGTGTTTCGTTTATCTTTACTTTCTCACAATTTGAGAACCTTATTATACTTTTCCCCCTTTTTTATTTTTCCATTTACATTTCCTTTTGGTGAGTAGTGAATCACATTTGTATATTCCTACCAACGCATTCTCATCGGTTTATTTTTATGTCAACTACGATTTCTTTCGGCTCTTTCCCTTTATCATTTCCTTTTTGTTTTGGCATTGGTTTTTACGTCGGATGCTCTTCCTGACACAACTCTCCCATTAATCCGGTCTGGGGACCGGCACTAAATGTGGCTGGGTAGACTGGTTAAGGACCTTGGCTAAGGTTCCGTACTGGCTTTCTGCCACGCCCTCTTTTGATCGGGATTCAAACGCCAGTATCCTTCAACAAAAGTCAGTGGTGTAACCTACTGGGCAGTAAAAAGGTGAGCTAAACAATGGTAATCTGTCATGGCAAACCAGCTTAAAGAACTAAAAACATTTTCCCACTAACCACTAAAATATCCCATAAATGAAAGCCTAGTCATCAGAGTTACATATTCACCAGATTGTTTGAACTTGTTAAATTTATTCTTAGATTTCCTTTAGCAATGCTCTGACTTTATCCTAACAGTGTTGTTTAATGGTTCAAATACATATCAAAAGCAACTATGTGGAGGTCTTAACTGGTAACCAAAGAGTCAACCGAGCATAAAGAGAGACAATGGCAGTATTTTAATATACAATTAAGCTCAAGTATTAGAGGAATGATGTTATGCAGGAATAATTAGAGGAACCGTGATTTTGAAGCTGCACCCACTTTGTTCACTTAGCATTATGGGAGGTAGAGTGACCTTGAAAAAAAAGATCCTGGAAAAAGAGCGTCATTCTTTCGTCTCCTCTGACGGCGAGTGCTTTGAGGGATTTTAACGTCCCTAAATGTCTTCAGTGATTCATTTTGGATGTGTTAAAAATACATTTTCTGCCAATGCAAACACATGTTGCAGTGAGTATGTCTGTGATGCAAGCTGTGTAATGGTTCTAGTGAACTCAAACTTGCTGTGGTTCTATCCCAGTCTCTGTGGGCATGTGCAGAGAGGCACTGCAATGCTGCACTATGAAAAGAGTGCAGCAGTGAGAGAGAGAGGAGTTTTGACAGCGGGGCGCTAGTTCCCTGCAATGTTCTTGGTGTCATCCTATAAGTAAGAATGCATTTAGAGGATATAAGACAGCATCTGTATGTTTTCCACTGCTGCAGTGGCGCATAATGAAGAATCCGTTAAACATGAAAAGGTTCAAATCATTAACAGCCCACTGAGAGAACTGCGGAGGTTTTCGAGGCGCATATTCAAATACGACAGCTTGTCAGCGTGCAAGAAGAAGTTTCAACTCAATGTTTCTCTTTAAACAACCACACCAAGCCTGTTTGGTACAGCTGATTAAAAATCCATAAAACCATGCTGTCACTGACTAGCAATGTTGTTCTGATCCACCAATCTCAACTTCAACTCAGGCACCTGTAGTCTCTTGCAGAGAGCTCATGGACAGCTTCTACAACCAGGCCCCATCCTCAACATTTTAGGAGGTATTGGCTTTTGTTTGTTGCCATGCAATCCCCTACCACCCGTGGCCTTTACTCCTTGCATTATTTTTACTTTCTTCAGACTTAGTATAGGATCCATGACTTCTCTTGGTGGTGCAGATTCTTTCTCTGTCTAGGCTATGACGACGGATTACAGCTGTACAGTTAAAATATGACAAGCTTGGTTCCAACCAATACTTTTTTGGTCAGGAGACGACCAGTTCAGGTCAGCAACCAGAATACTAGTTTGAGTAAACTGCGAGAAAAGAAAATATTCCGTGAGATTATCGTGTTTTTTTTATGTGGAATCCAGTTGGAAACACATCTACACAGAGAGAGAACTGAATCAATCAAGGATAACATGCTCATTGGCACATTTATATGCACTCAGATTGTAAGACAAAATGATAAAACACAATTAGTTTGAAAGGGATAATAAAATATGCAATGGGTAAAGGAGGGATCCATGTTTTTTTTAACATTGCAAAAGAGTTCCCGATAATTATTTCATATCTTAAAAGGCAGAGGATGTTGCCATCTATTATATTGAGTTTATTAGCACTGTAGCTTGGATACAGTATCAGCCTGCGACATTAATCTTTTCCTTATGCTGTTGCAGGCATGATCGTTGTCTTCCGCTCGGGCTGCTGAGCCAGGTGGAAAACAAATGGTACAGCATGCACACCTCAGAGTGGTGACGCACGCTGGTATTTCTAAAAGATGTCATCCATTTTGTGGACAATGATGACGATAGCAGTGAAAAAAGATTGAGGCCAGGATCTCTTGGTTGAAAGAGCCATCAAGTGGCCACAAGCTGCAGTGCAGCCTGGGATGGGTTTGGAGCCAGAGGCTCTGCTGTAATGAAGCGAGCAGACAAGGGAAACACTGCTTTCCCTTGAAATGAAATGGTTACGCTTGAGTAGGCCCTCTGAAGCAGTCTCTGGATGTCTTTTTCTGCTAAATGATACTGAAGGAGTCATGATCGCTGCCCTGTAACGTCAGGGGGAAAAAAAACCCATTGTCATTATTGTAATGGAAATAATAGACATTGAGACTAATGTTACAGTTGTGAATAAAGTTAAATCATACCCGGCTGACCTCACAGATTTGAAAGACTACCATGGCGGCTGTAAGTGATACCACAGAGCTCTTGTTTCACCAGGATATCTTTTACAGGCTCCTTGCTGCATCTGCTATATAACCAACTCCCTGTAATGCCACACTGCATTCTTGAGAAACTGAAGAACTGTTCAGTTGGAACTGAAGGTGCCGGTAAACAGTGTTTGTGCTCAGAACTGGCCTGCTGGTAGAGGTCACACAGAGGGCAAGGCCACATAGAACAAAAGTCGTCAGCATATTAGTGCTTCTCATCCACCCTCTTAGATGACTTGACTCAAAGCATTAGCAAATAGGGAGATAGCAGAGCATGACAACGGATGTCCTGCTGGTGTTCATGGCAGTCTTGATAAGCCACACATAATGGTGGAAAGTAAATGATTACTTACACAAATCTAAATTATTTGTACTTTGTTTTTCCCACATGTGCCACTTCGTTAATGTGAGTTATGTGTGTGAATGTTTGTGTTTTCCGAGTTGACCAACTCTTTAAATGCGGTTCACATATTAATAATAATCCAGTAACATTGCAATAATGAAAACATAAATTAACTTATATAACATTTTTACAGTCAGTGAGAACTTGAACACTTACCATTGTTGTACTGACATTATTATTATTATTATTTCAGTTTGTTTTGTTTTTTATTCAGTGTCCGGTGAAATAAATATAACTAATATGTTGAAATTAATATGGTTTCGGAATTATTAGACAATAGAGTAATATGACTACAATGTAATTGGATATATAGTAACTCATAAACAGGTAACATTAATTATATTTCTTATAGTTTAGACTGATATAATGAAGCAATACAGACCGACTAGGCTATAGATTATAAATATTTCATGACACTTTTGACATTATTTTCCTTAGATACTCAATTTATTGACAAACTCTACTTACGTCTGCCTCAAGGTCGGACTCCTGAGTCAGAATTTTTACTTTATCATCAGAATTCTGAGACCTTTTGTGATATTGTTGGTTGTAGCAAATATTCAAACTGACTTTGAAGTCGGGATTCTGGGGAAATTTGGTGATTAAGTAAGATTTCTGAGAATAAAGTCAGATTTCTGAGAATTCTTTTTTTATAACAAGGAAAGGGAGAATCCTCAAGATCTAGAAGAAGAATTCAAAGCACAGAGACAGAATCTGAGATGCAGGTGAGCAAATTTACTTTAAAGTCAGACTTCCGAATGGTAATGATAAACAGTCGTTATGATGAGGATGAAACTAGAATTCTGACTTATTTATTCTGAGAATAAAAAAAAATAAAAGAATCATAAATATGAGAAGAAAATTTATAATAAATATACAATAAAAAAATATTGTTGACATCATCCTCAGAATTTTTTTAAAATCTGAATATAGGAATATTCTGTATTTAAAATTTCCCATAATCCTCCTCCGTACATTTATTCAACATTGAATTGTAGATGTCTGAGGAACTGGTGGAAGCAAATGACGTTATGACGAACGTAGGCCGTTTTATGTGTGTGAGCTTGTAGGTGAATGATGGGGCGAACGTCAGTGCCCTTTGATCATTTTCCCCGCAGAAGAACCGTTAACCATATAGCCATATTTACGTTTAAATAACTTCTTATCAAAAAAAAAAAGGTGACGTGTTTAAGCTAGCCTTTCAGCTAGCATTTGTAGTGACATCACTTCATTCACGTTATCCCTCAGACACGCGGGGTGAGTGGGAGGGTCTGCCGCGCGACACCAATTCGCGGCTCCGGAGTTGTGGCAGTTAAGAGGTTATCGTTCCACGTGTGGATTACTGATCGATGAGATGATCCTCAAACACGGCAGAAGCCCTCTTCTGCTCACCGTCACTTGCATGTACTTCTCAGGAGTTCTGCTGCGGTCCCACCAGGAGGAGGATGCCAGAGACGGGTAATCTCCAAACATGTTCAGTGACAGGACAGCACGCTTTTAGCATGAGATGAGAGGAAGTCACTCACATGACCAGCAAATGTTGTGTTCCACAGAGAAGAGTGCTCCGAGAATAACATTTCTACAACCAAGTACCACTGCGTGAAGTCGACAGGAGAAGTTACAACATGCTACAGGTACAGCAGAGTGTGGGAGCAAGATTCTCATTTACTTATCCCGTTTTTAATGCTGTGTGAATGATGCATGCTGGAATTATTAGTGAAATGAAAAATGATATATTCTGTGTGACACTCGGAACGGCTCTGATTTATGAAGCATTCAAAGATAAATGTAATTGAAAATTACAAAATGTCATTGCCTTAGGCTAATAGCTTTAAAGAAAAATCATTTAATAGACTATTAAACATGCACCAGTGTTCCCCTCAACCACGCACGTGATTTCACTGTTATTCTCACTGTCAGTCAGATGGTTAGGAGTTGTTAAATACATTATCAATTTTTCATAATTACAAAGCACCATGAAGCTTTTTAGGGTAGCCAATTGTGTAAAAGTGTACTGATCAGCCATGTCTTTATGACTTCTCATTGTTGACGTAAGAATAACATTCATTATTTGGTCACAATGGCACCTGTCAGTGGGTGGGATATATTCAGCAGCAAGTCCAGATGTAGTCCTGGAAGTTGTGTTGGAACCAGGAAAAATGGGCAATCTTATGGGTCGGAGCATCTTTCACAGGGGCCAAAATGGTATGACCAACTGACTGGGTCAGAGCATTTCTAGAACTGCACGTCTTATTGGGTGTTCCAGTTCTGTTGTGGTTACCACGTATAAGTCAACTCAGAAAGGATAACTGGTGTCATGGGCATTCAAGGTTCATTGATGCTTGCGAGAATGAAGGCTAGCACGTTTTGCCGATCACACTGAAGAGCTTTTAAAGAACAAATTACCGAAGAAGTACTTGCTGGCTCTGATGCAAAGGTTTCAGAACACATGGATAATGTCGGAGCTGTTTTTGTGACAAAAAGGGGATTCACAATATCCTGCAGGTGGTTTAATTTCACAGCCTACCAATGTATCACAGAAAACGTAAACTGAATGGATATCTGTGGATATGTGACAGTCTTTATTTTTCTCAATCACCTGTGCTAGCTTAAGGGATCATAGCCATCGAAACATTCACAAGCCTCCATATTGTCCAGTTATGCTCTGACAATGGCTTTAATTTTGACGTGTCACAGACACAGTGGATAAAGCAGTGCCTCCCCTCAGAAGCTACAGATTATGTTATTAAAACATAAAGCAAAGAAGAATCATAGTTAAAAGTAATTCAAGATTACACTTTGCGTTTCCTTTAGTGTCAATCTATTGTTAATGGCAAAGAAGTGCATCACGTAACACACAGAAAAGAATAAATACATTCAGAGCAGCAAAGTTTGACCTAAAAAAAAACTGTATTTGGTTATTTACCAACACCCTTTAAGGTACACTACTGGAACAGATGACTGATAAATAGTCAAAAAAACCTTTTCAGTTGCCCTTTTCGTAATGTTCATTTTCAGGCATGTTCTGATTCAGCCTAATGAAAATGGTCAGCAACACAAAAGTAAATCTCGCAAATTATGCAGGGAAATTATTTCAAACATTTTTTGTGGTCGCGAGTTTGTTTCATTACTAATTTATGTTTGTCCATTTCTGGGAAAGTGTATCGAAAACTAAAAAATTCCAGCTTGTTGACTATCTTCCCTGAGAAGTCTTCCAAATTGGGACTTTTCAGGGTTCCATCTCGGCATCACTTAACAAACTGCTGGCCATGGTTCAAGCACACAGTGACATCCTGTTTGATCTTCAAATCTCATACACATTCTCAATGTGATTCTTTTGTTTTATGGTTATTAGCTGTGGTCACAGTTGTTTCCCACAGTGTTTATTTAAGGAAGAAAAACTCTTTCAGCTGAGAGCAAAGTTAATATGGTCTGGGTGTATTTCATTTCACCTGCACATCGTGAGCTGATGACCCATCAGACCTGTAGTCGTGAAATCAAAGTTTTATATTTGTGCCAAATATTAAGATTAATGATCTGAATTTGATAAAAAATGAATGTTGGGCTATTGCGTACTCTGCCTTTTCAACGATGCAGTAGTGCCTTGGCATTTCTGAAATGGAGCTAAAAGGGATTCAATGGAATTAAATTGGCAAGTTTCAATCGAATCAAAGGAAACCAGGGTTTATGACATTCATTAGGCGCTTTGTAGATTATCACTACCTCTCCATATCTCTTCATATTTCGTTACTGTAATTAATATTTCCAAAGAACACACATTCTTCTTTAATATTTTGATTACATTTGTTTTTATTCTTGGAATATTATCCGTGGAAATGCAGATGTTACATGGGCAACAGTGTGCCAATCAAACTTTCTAATCAGGCAGAATGACTATTTACTTCATGAAGATAGAAGACCAATTCACAGTTAACTTCTAGTAAGAATGTTGATAAGTATCTTTATTTATTGATTTTTTTTATCGTTAATTTATTTAACTTGACACTAGAAAAGGTTATAAATAATGTTATAGATTTAAATGTGGAGACAGAAGGATACATTTTGGATTACCTTTCAAAATCATAGACAATTTGCAGAATGTATTTTCTTGCAAGAAGGAAGATTATAAAAAATGTCTGCCTCTCTCACATCTTTAGAGTGGGGGCAGATACTAGGCAATAAGCCCAGACGTCTTGAAGGCAAAGTCTCTGCACATATCGGCCAGCATTTAAAACAGATTTCACACTTTGGTTATTGTGTAGATTACACAAATAAGATATTAAATGTTAATGTTATAATGTTGGCTTTAATGGTGCTGACAGCTGGATTTTATTACACTTGGGCTGAGCAAGGCTGACTGTTTCCATTCCTTATGCAATATAAGCAAATCAGCCGCTGGTTCAAGCTTCTCATTTACCAGCTAGTGAAAGTGGAGTGGATTATTCAATCTGACTCTTTGCAAGAAAGCAAACTGAATCATCCTCTGAATAAAATTTTTAATTGTAGTTTAGAACTCCTCCTTGGAGCATTTATCATATTACGAACATAACCAGGAGAGAAAATCAAAGATCCAGAGTGAACATGTCACTCTGGATCGTAGCGTACATACATACTCATGGCCGTGTTCCTGTTTCTCATGATTCAACATTTTCAGGCTTTAGAATATGTGCTTTTATTTGATATTAAATATGCTCGGCTCATTATAAGATGTGGTTTTGTGGTTTCATGGCTTTTCTCATTGCAAAATGAATGTTTTCCTGCAAACCAAAGGAGGGTCTGTTGATAAAGTGTACGGTTTGTTCCAGTTTGGCAATATCTTCAGGGCTCATCGGTCACTGCTATTATGTTTCAACCTCCCCATGATTAGTTTGTAATCAGTATCGATGTTAATATCATTTATGTTTGTTAGGGTACCTGTTTCTGTTACTCTTGGCGACGCTCTCCTTGCTATTTTGGCTGTTGTGGTTATCACTTCTGATGGTAACATCATCTATTCATTCTCATTTTGTATTGTTTTCCAAACCACAGTTATTGCTGCCTAAAACATACATTTCAATGTTTCCAGAGAATTCTCTCTGTGGTTTTTGTCACAATGCACCTTTACTGACTAAACTGTACAAATGCTCTGAGCACAATCCAGAATTCACAAAGGCTCTCATTAAAGTCCATGTTATACATTTGCAGTGCTTCCTGATTTCCCAGTCGCTATCTTTGAGCTGTGGAAGATAATTCCCTAGGGAGAACAGGAAGTTTTAAAGTGACAAAATGCGCGTCTAAGGGAAAAGTGAAAGGATTGTTATTTTTTTTTGTTTAAATTAGATCTTTAGATCTTTTTCACCTACTGAGATGATCTGAATCCAAGATGGTCGCCAGATACATTCGGTTAACCATAGCAGGAGAGAGACGCATAACAATATACGTTTATAACTTTTCCAGTAAGACAAGAGGCTACATGGAGCAGAGATTACATTGGCGTGATTTATTGTGTAAACGATGTCTGCCTTAAAGACTGTGTGTAAAGGAAATGCTTCTGTGGAAAAGAAGCAGAACACAGGCAGAGCAAGTCTTTCCATGCTTCAACTGCAACTGTTGCACGTAATTGATGTATGGCATGTGTAATAATTGCTTTGTTATTTTTCAAAATAATTCTACTGGTACAGAGTATTTTGTTGTGGGACTCTCACCTTCCTCACCCTCCGCTCTGGAATTCAAGGGGAACTCTGGTTTATGCAGTAACTAAGGAAACTGCTCCCCATGTTTGGACTCATAATGGCTGTCAGTGTTTCTGTCAAAAGCTAATTCTCCTGAATGTGGTGAAAGGTGGAGGTTGACTGAAGGCAGCTGTAAAAACCATAGTTGTTAATGGCCAGTGTCAACCAAATTGTTCACTTGGCTAATCATGATAGCATTGTTTTACCTCCCATAAATCAGGCTGAGTTGGTAACTTGGCCGATTGATTGATCAGCCGCACCAATCAGTTGGTCAAAGTCCAAGTCTGTGAATCCGTTTTTGTATCCATCCGTCGCTGATATTGCATATTCCTAGACCCATCAACGTAATATATTGGTACATATTTATGACTGTCAATGCTTTACAGTGGCTGGTGATTTATTTAAAAATAAATTACTTAATTGACTTTGCTTCACTACTCTGGTGGTGGTGGTGGTCTTGGAACAGGATACATGTCGGTCATGTTAGTTTTGGCTGAGTCTTTTGTTGGATTTTTCTTCTGATATTGAAGTTTCACATTGTCGGAGTTTTGGAACTACTCCTGCACAGATGTTCACACCAAGGTAAGACACACAGTCCCAGACTCAAGCAGGAATATGCATACAAATGAGAACACTCTCTTAGTGCTCTCATTTATTCTACAAGTTGGTCTTTGGAAACATTTTTTACAGTCAGAAGTGTGCCTTATATCCCTTAAAGCAAAGAGCCAATGCTGTGTCACCAACAATCACTCCAGTGATCTGAACTGGAAGTTCTTCAGTGATTTGTCTTTTTTACTTTCTTCTTTTAGGCATTTTGTTCCAGTGAATCAAAGAGATTTAGAATATCTGGAGGATTGCAAAGATTTTTCCGTTGACTACAAAAAGAGTAACTGATGTCAAGTCTAACTCAGTAGGGAATCACTGCTCCGTTTCCAAAGGAATGATCTCTTCAATCTGACTATTCTATTTGGCTAAATGTTTTTAATACACTCTTGTTTCTTAAGTTTTATAATCTGTTTTCCACATCAAATTTACATTATTCCTTGACAGAATAATTTTGGGTAGGACTCATTTGGACTTGTTTCCTTTACAACTTAAAATAGCTTTCAACACCAGATATACACTTGTGGATTCTTGTCATATTGTGCTCAGAGCTCCATGAAGAATATGTTGTTACCTTGGTGAAGGGGTACGTCGGGGTGTGATTACATATTTTTTTGGTCTTTTAGGGCTTTTAGATCTTTGTAACAAAATATAAATATCCCACACTGAAATGAAGAATGGATTTTGATTTATGAATATGAGTTCCTGTTTTATAACATCACAAAATGAATGTCAAAGCAATCATAGCTGTAAGTTAAAGAACTGTCCGGATAAATATTTCCAGTATTTTTTTGATGTGAGGTGGGATTACACATAATGAGACAATAAAATAAGCGATTGCTGCCTGTTATTATTGAATGAAAGAATGAAACCTTCTGCTGGGGAACAGATAAGAGGAGTTGGTAAATATGATTTTCCTCATTTTCAGATATGGTTCTTAGATGTCTTTTATTACTTAGAAACGTACTTATCATCCAACTTGTGTATGTTACCAGATAAAGTATAAGCCAGAGAACCAGTTAGTAGGCTTTTAAGTATACTTATCATGTCTTGACTTTTGGTTTGTACAGGAAAAAGAAGAGCAGCAGCCTCAGGTCACATCAAAGTATTTTGGAAGATGGTTCTAAAGCCACTAACAAAACATTAGTAAGCTGACCGTAGCTGTTGTTTTGCTGTAAACATTGTTTTAGTGGTTTCTTCTTAAAGGTTTTTAAAACAGACACACCTGTAGTGACTAAGAATTTTTATTTGTTTTTTGGGGGAGAGCATGACATCATATCAAATATTGTAGTTTAGCAATTGGAAAGAAAACATGTGTCATGATAAACTAAATAAGCTGACTTAGGAAAGGGTATGGAATAAGTCCAAGCGATTTCTCAATAACCCTCTCAGAGACTGAGTTTACTGGAATGGACCTCAGTAGATGCAGAATCAGATAATGCCGCTGAGAATCCTACCAAACAAAAATGCCTGAAATCATTTACAGCACCTGGCACTGTTTCCTTCCATTTTAATACCGTGCACTGAATAATAAGAGGAAGTTTGAGAAAACTGTGATTGTTGTTGGTATTTTGTAGATCACAACACACAAGCAACTTTAAAATTTAATAAACTCTTGCTTTACAAATAACTGAATATATATAATCCGCGCTAAACGACTGCCTGAATCATAAGGCCGTGTTCTGATATACCATAATTCATTGGAAGCCCAGTTCCTGAATTGCTGCACAATGTCCTGTCAAGGAAAATACATCAGCATCTGTTTTCTATCAATATTCACTATGTGTCCTGTTTACTGGAGTAGTCTGCTGTATTACACAGACTAGACTGTTCATTCAGGCAGCTAAGCACTGAGGTTGTTCTTTAAAGGCACATCCCATAGGCTAGACCTGCTCTTTTTAAAAAATGCCTTGAGATAACTTTTTTTCTTCTGAAAAATTGACATGGCTCAACTTTTATGGTTAAAAGAATCCACTGACAGTAAGGAGGAAATCTAAAACTAACAGTTTCCTGTAGCAAATCCCATGTTTTTTTGACCCACTCAAACAAGAATAATGAGGTTTCGATTTATTTGTGACGTTTGACTGACTTTCACCTTCTCATTTATCAACCCACTGTTTGTTTATGCACTTATTAAACACCCCATTATAGACACTAATCATGTTTTCAATGATGCAACACTTCACTCTCCCTTTGTGCTAACCGTTGCCTGCAGGGGAACGTGTAACACGTGATTGTTGGGTTATTTTTGCTCTGTAATACTCTAGATTGATTATCATCTCTTATGCTCATGTGAATGGACCACTTTAGCAAACACCCTGCCCAGGTGGGATTATTTGCCCCTGCATTTGCAAGTCAGTGCCAACAGATTTCACATGGAAAACTATGTATGTATTTACAGAGGACGCTGCTCATTCTTTTCTTCCATTTTAGATAAGACGGACCTTTAAAATTCTCCCTTTGCTGCACCATGGTAGCGAGGGTATGCTTAAACAGTTATTTAGCTGTTATTACATTTCAGTCTTATGGCTAATAGAAAATGTCTCCATGTTGATGCGGCCTAATCTATGTTCCCAAATTTGTGGCAGAGAGAGCATCTGTTTGCACTCAAAGATAGGTCATCCTCATCCTTTACCTCCCTTCACCGGGTGAGATGCGTCTCCGTTTCCGTATCTATGAGATAGCTATTCATTGTTTGAGGTGTCTGGGGGCGTGTACCTGACGTACTAGTTAGGTGAGGGCGCAGCGCGCTACAACACAGTTCGCTGTATAGAAGTCCAGATTTAAACGAAGCCCCGTGGTAAATAATTTGCCAAAAGGATTTTTAGTAAAGTTTCTCAAATTATTTAAGGAATCCTTTCAGCCCTATGCAGTAAACAGTGCAAAATTTAAATATCCTTTAAAATATTCCAAAGCAATGTTTCTAGGTTCCTGGTGAGTAGAGATGATGAACAGAAGAAAAAGATTGTTTTCGTCCAACTTTATCTAAATGCTTATACTCATAAAAATTAATCATGAGTCATGAGTCACATCAGTTTGTTTGTCTGTCCAAGGCAAATATTATTTGTGCTGATATTAAAGGTTCATGACATGTACACCGGTAATATGATTCTTCAATGGTGCCGCACATTGCAGCACATTTTTAGTAATATCGTCAGAAGAGGATCCAACTGGCCTCCACTCATTTCTGTGGGCGCTGACATTATTATGTTAGAGTGGTGTTCACACAGTTACATGTGAACTGTGGGCCACAGAAGCAGGTTTTTCAAGTTGTATTATATTCATCATTCATCTTTGCCCTCTCAGGAAGTAATGTTCAACAAAACATTTTGTAAATATATCTTCAATATTTCATTTAAATTAGATGTAGGAGTTGATTAGCCAAGGTCAGCAGTCCAAATTAAGTGGTGACATGCCATACTGAGTGAAGGATGAATCTCCATTATGTGCTCTTACAGCACTGAGGAAGGAACGGTGGAGTCTCAGTTATCGTAATCAGAGCAGGGAGGACAAGTTACTGTTAAGGAGCATTCCTTAGAGCCGGATGTAGAACTCAAGCATCAGCAGACGATGTCTCTCCGAGAGTCTTCTTTTCGTGTCTGGTTCATTGAACTTCATGAATTTAAGTGGTGTGTCACTATTATACTACGGCGTTTATGCACAGGTCAAGCACCAGTGCAGTAAAGAAACAAATCTCACTGTAAGTAGTTAGAGAGAAGTGTGTTTTTGTTTTTTTCAGATTCTCAACAAAATGATAATTTTAACATTTTCATTGTTTCTAGACAAAGTGTGCATTGATTTGATTTCTTCCAAAAGCTTTTTTTCTTCATGTTTTCTCATAAAAAAAAAACAATTAAAAAAATCCTGATACACAACATTAATTAGCCAGAAAGACCAAGACTCTTAGATCTCTGGCTTCATAATGTGCTTCATAATGACTTCCACCTCACTTCTTTTTAACTTAAGTGTAATTTCACATCAGAAATTTCATATGGCATGCATATGTACATCTATGTTAACAGACTAACTGTTGAAAGACATCTGTACATTTTCTGACCTTGAATGTAAATTGTAAATTTAAAAAAGAGGCTAAATAGCAGTGGTTTCTAATTGAAATAAGCATGAAAACTGGTGTTTGATGGTCTTTGACAACATGTGTTGCCTGTAGGCTATGTGACATTTCAGGCTCTCATCTAATGTACCACTATTTTTTTATGTATAGATTTTTTATGACTTAAAGAACCACATCTGTTGCTTTTGGCTCATGCGACTTCACCCATCTTTTTCTTTCCATGGCGGAGCGGTCTGTGGTCACGCTGGTTAAGATGCTAGTTTAGAGATCTGCTAATACGTAAACACGCATGTTTTTCTGCCTCCATACCTCTGCTCTTTGTATCTGAGGCATCACCCTAGTTGTACTCAAAAAAACAAGTCCACTTTTTTCACATAACAAGTTGAAAGGATATAATAGAAGCCTGTTTCATAAACTACAGTACTATATATGTGCACCATTAGTGTAAAATAAGGAAGGTTCTGCTCAGAATTGAAAGCACTTGGATGTGTGTGTAAACTCCATTGTGTATTTATTTTCCAAGCAGCTGTTCTTAATCCTTTATCCACATTAAGCCCCAATCCATTCTCCTATCATTGCAAAGAATAAGATGTTAATTCATCTGTCTAGAAGATCACTAGCTAGCCAAATGAAGTGTTTGTTTGTTTGGACAGTAAATTGTAAACGGCTGCAGCGTCCAGCGGCATCAAATTTCGGAATCAGGACTAGGTGGTCTTTAGCAGCAAAGAGGACGCTCTTTCTATTGACGATTTTTTGGTCAGACAGGGAAGAACTAATTTCTTTTCATGATTTTTGCCACTGATAATGATACACACCTGTAGACATCACACCCAACATCTGAAGGTACAGGCTATTAGTCTTTTTTTAACAGAACAGAAACTCAGATTATTTAAGTTAGGAACCTTTTCATAAATGGCTTTGTTCTGCTTTTGGAGAAATAGGCATATTTGCTTTATTGAGATGAACACACTCAATTCAGTCAGAGAAGACTGAGAATGGAGAAAAGATGAATGATTAATTAAAGATAAAGTTAGATAATTAGACTTTAAGAGTCTTTGGCGCTCAGACTCTTACCGCTGACTCTGCTGAGGCTGATGAATGGTGAGGTTGATGGGGCTGCGAGGATTAGGCGAGATTGGGCAAACCGGCAGCATGCAAGAAATCGATGAATGGATTGAAAGTCATATTTAAGAAGCCATTAGCTGATGGTGATGGGCTTAGCGTGCAGGTGTGACAGCGATTGAATGGTTGAGGCTGATGGCAGTAGGCTAAGCATGCAGGTGTCCTAGATGATTTGTTGGAAGAGGCTATCTGATAGAGCGCAGCTGATATCAATTGATGCACCAGAACTGTGAAGCAGGTAAGACTGAGCATGTTTGAAAGATGAGGATAATAACGTTGTATTAGTATTACTGTGGTCTGAGTTTGCGAGAGGATAGTGTTTCTGACTGCTTTTGACTTATCTTCATGTGTGTATTTTAAGAATGAAGCTGTTGTTACGAGGCATGGTTTGACTCAGTAGAAAAACTCTGAGCAAGGGGAAAAACTATTCTGACTTTATCCAAAGGTTAAAAAAATACTGAGCTGAAGTGTTAAGTGTTATTTATATGGTTTGTTTTGCATGCATGAAACAAATCACTGGACTTAACCTCGTCTTGAACAACCACATATCATTTTGGTATCAAACTTCTCAAACTTGCAGTAGAGCAAAAACAGTGCATAACAATGATATGATCTGAAACAGTTCTCTTTGACTTGCCAAAATGTGATGCTGCTCACACTCTAGACAGCCTATTTTCCTTCCGTTTCATGCTGTTAAAAGCCCTCCCTGGATCATTTTAACACCAGAGAAATTAAAAAGGTAGGAATTAAAAGCAGAGCTTTGAGTTAGGGACATTATATTGTGTGATGCATGTGTTAAAATATTGCTTGTTTTTTTTTATTTTCTTTCTATATCGGGCCTTGAACAGTGAGTTCAGAGACTTAACAATTAGGTGATTTTAATGTTCCATGTTAAGGATCAAAAGGGTGCCATTTATTGATGTTCAACAGATTCACATGTATGAACTCACTTGCATAGATGGAGCTGTGATTGCAGAGAGAAACTATAATGTTTGCCATGTCATATAATGTTTGCCATGTCATTTATAGGCTATCTAAGTTATTTCTATTTTGCTGAAGAAGTGATTTTGTGTGTCCAAATCTGATCTATTCTAATTACTTCTACTTAAATGTTATTTTCTACTCTAGTTGCTTTGTTTTTCCAAGTAAATTCTCCAATTTTATATAGTGGAGATAATTAAAGTCGACTAAATTTCAAAGTAATATGGAAGAAAACAATGTGCTCAGCATAAATTACTCTTGCACATTTATTAGTTTTTAAACTCATAAATATTGTGTCTGATGACATCATACCATCATATAGATTGAAGAGGTATTGGGCCACCAACAACCAACCCATTCAAGCCCCCTGTTCTAGATTTCAGGACTTACATGAAGCTGTTGAACAGCTGAGTTGTTCTTGGATCCCTCAATGTATGAAATATCTGAAGCCTTCTCGCCGAGTTGTACTGCATAGTGATTTGGGGCTCTGCGGTTACAACTGTTGTCCATAATGGCTGTCCTCCAATAAACAGTCATCACCTTTTGGTAAATCGTTAATCAACAACATTGTTAACCTTTTATGGCATCTCCAAACTATTGCATCATAATTACTGACAAGAGAAGGACTAATAGAGAAGAGCACAAGTAAAAGAAACGCACTCAAAAGAGAAATGTCAGGTGCATTAAGAATGAAATAGATTTCTGGTTTGAAACCATCTCTGATGTTTTCTCCCTTCCTTCCCAAGTGTATTATTTTTATTAGGAATGAGAACCTTTCCAGGAGTTTTGTATTTCTGTCTGGAGTTGTGGAAAACACAGTGGTATCCTAGCATTTTGAAGATGTTTCTCTCTGTTCTTTTTCATGTCTTCTGTCCTACTATCCTTCAGGGTTGTTTTTTGGGATATATCTCTAGCAGATCACTTCTCATAAAGCTGTATTTTGTCTAGATCTGGAACAAATAATGTGTTACATAATTTTATAATATTCTTTTGTTTGTCATGACAACCACTTAGTGCTTACAGAAATAGGAAATAGTGTTATTTATAAATTATATAATTGGATAAACTGTACCAAATGTTCATACAGAAGTCCAGTCAAGCACCATTTTTTTTTTTTTTCAACTTTGGTGAACTAGAGCCGCAAAGAGGGTTAGTTCTAAACATAACTGATGGGGTTTATTTAGTAGTGACACAATTTAAAGAGACTTTAAGAAGGTCATCAATTACACACAATGGTATTTGAGTTTTAAGATCAGTTATGAAGTTAAAAACAAGCACATATGTTTTATATATATTTGTCTTTCTTTAATTACATTTCTATTAAGTTGACCGATAACTGAATAATAGGTATAAAGTTTTGCTTATTCTGAAAACAGAAAGTTATCATTCATGCATGGGTGAATGTGAGGTTACAGCTTGAGGTCAATGAGGTCTGTCTTGGAAGAGTCTGTTGTCCATCTGCAAAATACATGAAAATACATTTTGTGGACACTTTGGATAACAAGTTCATAAATTGAAAGTTCAGTAAATAGACTAAAATTAGATGAGATAGAGGGAAATGCTCCATTTCAGATAATGTCCAAGAGAGTGGAAAAATCTGGGAACGTTATTGATGAGGAATGGTTTGAACAGATGGTTTTCAGATGTATTTACTTGGAAAAATTCAGCTTCTTCTATTTCAGATCGGGTCTTAGGTGGCTGACAGATGACTGTGATAAAACATTTGTTAAAGGTGAGTGTGGGTAAGAAGAGATGATTATCCCGAGCACGGAACAGATTGAAAAAAATGCTGTAAACTGAAATTATGAGAGAATGTGCTACAGTTTATGGCCAATAAGTCCATCAACATTGAATATTGGATATGGAGCATATGAAAATCCATGGTAGAATTAGGCGCATTTCAGCAGCTTTGACAGCAATTTGTGAATATTCCAGTAATTTTGTTAACTTTTTCATTTGTTTCGTCAGTCTTGTTCTGGTCTAGTGGATTCAAATGTCTTTCTATATAGACTATAAGATTTTTTGTCAAAAAAAAATCAAACGATCAGTGAAGTACTTTTGTTCGGAACGAATAAGGTCTAGAGCTGTTATGACACAAGTCAGTATCATACCGCATAGTCATCCTGGGAGAAAAATCTTGCTGAAAAGTCCACCAAATTTTAAGCCACTGTTTCTCATAACATCCAAATCCTGCTAAACATCCACAGAACCTCATTAGGACATCCCTTCTATGCTGCTGTTTGCTTATTAATAATTATAATAATAATAATAAATTGGACTTATAAAGCGCCTTTCTAAGAACCCAAGGACGCTTAACAAAGAGGGCAGTCAAAACAAACTTATAAATAAACAATTTGGAGATTGTAGGCCTTTAAGAACAGGTGGTGCTTGAGGAGTTTTTTGAAAATGTCCAGGGTTGTAGAATTCCTGATTTCAGGAGGGAGAGTGTTCCAGAGGATGGGTGCTGCGAGGCCGAAGGCTCTGTCGCCGAATGTTTGCAGCCTGGGGAGTGGGGTGGAGAGCAGACCAGTGTCGGAGGAGCGAAGCCTCCGTGAAGGAGTGTAGGGGTGGAGAAGGTCAGGTAGGTACTGGGGGGCAAGGTCATGGAGGGATTTGTAAGTGAGCAGGAGGAGTTTATAGTTGATGCTTGATAGGAAGCCAGTGAAGGTGAATGAGTGTGGGGGTGATGTGCTGCCAGGGGCTGATTTAGTTGAGGACCCTCGCACCTGAGTTTTGGACATACTGGAGCCGGTCCAGCGCTTTGCTGGGTACCCCGGACAGAACTCCATTACAGTAGTCCAGACGGGAGGTGATGAAGGCGTAGATGAGGGATTGTGCGTAGATGAAGCCAAGCTTCGTCACTCGGTGGGCATCCCCAGTGACGAAGGATAGCCAGGTATGAGGCATGCGTGCGGTGGCGGAAGCACTGTCTACGTGTGAAGGTGCATGTGGAGGGGTGGGGGTAGGCGCCAGGAACTGCTGATTGATGGAATCATTCTGCCCTGGAAGAAATCACGTAACTTGGCGCAGAGGTCAGAAGCACCCGTAGGGTGGGGAGGGTGGATGGGGTGGAGCAGACGGCTTATGATGGAGAACAGCAGCCTCGGGTGGTTTTGCTGGTTTCTGATGAGAGTGGAGTGGAGTAGTGTAGTGATTTGGTGAGAGAGCTTCCTTCGAGGACCGTATATGGTCTTTATAGGCGTCCAAGTGGGCGATGAGCCCAGATTTTCTATAGAGCCTCTCAAGTTGACAACCGGAGGCCTTCATGGAGCGGAGTTCAGGGGTGAACCATGGAGCAGGACAGTTGAAGGAGGCAGGCAGAGGTAGAGAGCAGGGTTGTAGTCGGTTACCAGGCCACATATTGTGCTAGTGTTTTCCCCTTGTGCTACCATGTTGGGTTATATAAGTGCCACACATCTGAGCGTGCAGTTTGTATTTCTGTGTGCAGAAAAAAACGTATCATGCGGTCAAAAAATCAAACTACACACGCAACAACAACGTTTCTTGCATGGTTTTATTCATCTGTTCTCTCAAGATCCATTATCTCTGATACACACCTTGACTCTTTCAAAGAGTTTCTCTTTCGCTCTCAGTATGTCCTCTGCGCTCGCTTAACTTGGCACAGCTTTACAATGTACCACAAAAGTAGCCAATCACAGACTTTGGGAGATTGGTCTTATAACTGTTTAGTCTCCAAACGAAGTCATTACACAACAACCGTGACAGCCATAGTACCATGCTACAGATACACAGGCATCAAGACAATAATGGTCATTGAGGTTTTTTGATGAATTTTTATTGATTTTTAGATCATTTAGTCAGAAAGTTGACCATTCCAGATTGCTCATCTTCTTCGACCTTCTTCGGCAAGAATAAAAAAAGATATACAACACTCAGAAAAGTAGCACATCCTCACAATTGAGAAACTAGATTTTGAAAGTGCTTCACATGTGTTTCATCATCAAATTGTTTGTTTGAACGGATTGTTGTTTATTTATGTCAATCATAACCAACACTTTTCATGTTGAGACAAATATAAATCTACTGAGCACACGGCATGTCGTCTCACAGCTGCAATGTTTGTGTGTTAGTGCCCTATCGTTTTTCCTGTGAAAGAGAAGAGCATTGAAGGTAAAATGCTGAAGGGGTTTCAGGTAGTGAAAATTTGTATGTTTCATCACAGGACAAAGACAGGTCAAGCTTGTACGCCATGCTATTTCATCGCCGGTCAGGTGTTTTTAAGGTCATTGAAGTGCTTATGGTACACTCAGGGTAACTTGGTGCAGACATACCTAGATTTCGGAGGCGTCCCTGTAAAATGATACGGATCATTGGCAAAATGAAATAGCCTTTAGTTGAAAACACGCACGCAAAGTGGCGTGACGCTTACATATGCCATAGTTTTATAAAATGTAGGTATGAAATTTGCCAAGGGCAAAGTTTTTGTTTCGAAGAGTTCAACTCTTACCAATGTTGTTTAGTGTATTACTCTATTAAATACTGAAACGAGACAGAATCATTCCTATTATGCTGTGTAAGTGTCCCCTGGTGTGGAGAGTGATTTAGATCTGAGCTCTTTCTGCCATCCAAATAGTGTGAAAGCAGCTCAAGTGGACTGTTAAATCATTTTGACAGTCATTGTCAAATATCGACTCGGACAGTGGTTTCAATATAGACAAAGCTGTTTGGAAAGATTTGATCGATGCATTAATGGGCCGGATTGCATTTTATAATAAATAGTTGCTCCTCAAAGAGTTAACCTGGCCCTCACTGTGGGAAAACAATACAGTTTTACCCAAAGTAACTTAAACATTTGATATTCTGGAATGCCAAAACACGCCCTTTGTAAAAGAAAAATCTTGAACAGACAGCAGTGCACAGTCTAAAAGCACATTGAACAGTTTTAAGCTTTGTAATGTTAGTATAAAGCCTACTAGGTAGTTAGCATTAGGTATTTACATGTAATTACACATATAAACTAACTAACTGCAGACGTTATTTTCATGTATGAGAAGTTTATCCCTTGTGAGCCTTTAAGTAGACTTGACAGATCCTCTATCCTCAGGAAATACCAAAAATACTATGTTTTAGGTTATGTGAGAGTTTATCTGAATAGTTTACTTATAGAAAAGTTCACTGCAACAGATTGAGATCCAATATCCATGGGATTATGTTGCCTCTTTCTTGATCTTCTTGAGACGGATGTGGATGTTTGTTTTTTCATAATTGTTTCAACTCACTGTGGTTATTTTTGCTATGCTTTTTTTATTTGATATAAGTGCCTTCTGTCCTCACAGGGATTTTATTATAAAAAATGAAATATTGGGTCACACAGGAAACTGTTTTAGGACCAGCCATTGCCAGTAGCTCTAGCTCAACGGTTCTAATTTAAGCATATACACACTTGAATTATAATCTTAGTAATTTTCATTCAGCGTGTTATTCAAAAAAATATATATTTAGCAAAATTAGGCTTGAAGTGAATTACTATTAATGTGCAAATCAAGCCACAAAATACACTTGCATACTTAATGCACTCTAGGAAAAATGTTGACACTCCGCACAACAATACTCCGTATATTCAAATGCATTAACACAAACTCAAATGCTTCACGCAAGGCATGCTCTCGCATTGTGGAGGGCCTCCTGAGTGGTCACTGTCCCACTTCTGCAGCATCGAGGGTCTCTCAAGATGGGAAGAGGGATTATTGCAGGTGAATAATCTTTGGTGTGAGCCTCATGAACACTGAAGAAGGCTATTATAGCACCTCTTTTGGTAGTAAATATTCAGTTGTGTGAGAATAAGTACCTGGCTACCCTGTATGTTTTCAGCCATCAAAATGACTGTGAAATCAGTCAATTTTAAAGGGTGGGGCTATTGTATTGCACTTGTGCAGTCAGATATTTATTTTGTAATGCTATATATAATTATACTATATTTTTCTGTGATGTTAATGCAAGAAGCATGAACTTTATAGATTATTAGATCTTAAGAAATAGAGACTTAGAGAGGGAAAGTATTATTGCAGTAAGATGAGAAAGTTACACACAGGTATCCCTGGTTTAAAAATATATTGCTTGACTGTGATACATTTTGTTGTAGGTCTGCAACGTGCTGGACAAATCTAAGAAATGAATCTAGTAAAACAGAAGACAGTTTTTTTTTTTTTATCTAAACACGTTCTTCAAAGCATTCAGCCTGCTACTCCTTTGGAGGTTGGAGCTATTGGCTATCCAGAATCCAGTTTGAAGCCCCACTAGCAATATGGCATCAAGGATTAAAAGGTTGGTCTGTAATGCCTGGTTCAGACTATGCAAAATTTTTGTCTTCAACAAAAATCTGTCAAGATTCACCATGTCATATTAGGCAATCACAGAACCGCAAATCCGTACCATGTCTTGGTCAGAGGACTTGCAACGAGATTGGCCCTGGCCATTCATTCTCGTCAAGTGATTTGATGTTGAGGAGGACGCTGGTCAATCATGGGTACGGAAGAACTCTGTTCTTGCCAACGATGGTCTTTTATAACTCTGTGGTATTCCTTCAATGAAAAACTGAAAAGGGAGGGACAACATTGCCACATTTTCAATCAGCCTTTCTTATTCATCGTTGTTCTACCTATAATCGGTGAAATGTCAGAGCCTTTCATAGTTGTTTTCACGCTGTGATCCTATTGGTCAACTTTAGAACGGGTCATGAAAGAGTTTTTTAAAATTCAGATATGCCAGACTTTTTCTACTTGTGTCTTGGAGCGGGTACTTCAAAACCCAATTAGCAGTTGTTACCCTCGTGTTCAGGCCCAACTGAATTGATTGTGTTAAAATTGGGCTTCAATCCTGGCAAAAGTCGAAGCACCACTTTGCCCCAGACTGAATATCAGCAAATCTTGATTGGGTTGCAGAGAGGTTCATGATCCTATGAGAGTGAGTCTATTGAAACTAGCTGGGTTTACATGGACACTTTTCATCATAACCTCCACCAAAGACGGTTATTCTTTCATCCCTGTGCGTTTGTTTGTTTGTCTGTTAGAAGGATCATGGAAAAACTTCAACAAAAAAAAAGATAAGATTGGGTTTGCATGGAATTTTACAGAGAGGCATGTTTTGGCATAAATTTGACATGATTAAACTTTGGTGATTGTTGACGATGACATGTTTCGTAGCATTTAAAATATAATAGAACAAAAACAACAACGCTATTTTGAGCAGTGTTGTCACAATGTGGCAAGACGCTCTCGCGAAACTGTAGATTAATGATGCCTTTGATTCCTTAGATGTGGCGCTGGGGGCGCAGTGTGCTAAATAGAGATGCTGAAGTTGAAGGGGCATGAGATATGTGTTTGAGAGATACCCTCTCTTTTGAGAGAGTTTGTTGGAGTTGTTGGTAGATTTAGAGGCTGGCAACAACTCAGACATTAACCATGAAATCTGCATGAATTTTTCCTAAACAAAGGCATCTAATTGAGTTTTCCAATAATGGCTACCTTGGGAACATTTTTTGGCCGGAGGAAGTCACCGCCTCGGTGGAGGTTAGTGCTCACTGAGTGCTTTTCCTAGTTCTGATTTAAATCTTTGCAAAATAATATTTCGTTTTAACTGTTTGCATGAACTGTGATCTAATCTGAAATGGTGTTTTAACAAACCAACTTAATCAATTGGAATAGTTGTGTGGAACTGTGTGTTAAGCGTAAAAGAGACCAATATGTGATGTGTTTAATCAGTACATGGGCGTCTATCGTGTGATCAGAGCAATGTTTTTCGCTGTTATGTGATGCTCTTAATGGAAAAACAGTTTGATATTTTCACAGGCTTACTCTTAGAGGAGGCACAAGGGAGGGAGGAAGAGAGGGGAAAGGCGATAACACATAAAGCCTTATTGGTACCTCAGAGTGGTCTTACTTTGACTAACACTACATCATTACAACATTACCTAAGACAAAGTCACTAGCGGGACCATGGTGTGTGGTAAACTTACCACACACCAGTAAGTAAGCATGGTGTGTGGTAAACTTACCACACACCATGCTTACTTTTTATAAGCAAAACCTCCTCATCATGCCCTTTATTTTAAAAATCAGGAGCTGGCAGTTCTTCCCCGCTTTTGTTATTGTGGGATTTTTCCCTATAATTAGCATATTACAAGTTTTCCAGTAGTTTTTAATTTATTCACAGCTTTGGTCTGTCACGTCTCCTGACAGTTTTTCGTGGACTTGTTTGTAGAGTTGATTATTTCTTACTTCCCACTTTTTTTTTTCTCTACCGATTTTTCTTACGACTTAGATAGAAAACAAACCAGTTGTGGTATAGGTCATTAAATGCCGGCATTGTGCATGTGATACGCGCCACCGGGCACGCGCTGACAAGAGATTAGTCCGATACAGCATTTTTCACGGTTTGTCTTTCCGATCGACATTCCGAAATGTCTTCTTCTATCCCAGTATTCTATCCTTCTAATTCAGAATTGGTGGGATCATTTTTCTTTCTGAATAGGCTTTTATTTCTATTCTATTTGGAGTAAAGGTGTCCATGTAAACCCACCTATTTTTTGTTCCTTATCTTTTCTGGAACCCAAATGAGGTTTTTGTTTGAGGATGTTTGTGCAATGTCTTGACCACGTGTTGCTGGATTGCCATGGAGATTTTGTACACACATTCCTGTTGACCATGGATGAACCTGTTGTTTAACAGTTATCTAGAACTTTTCTTCAGGTCATATTTTGAATTTTTCCAAGACATTAGTTCATGACAAACTATCTGCCAAGCTAATACCATTCACATCAGCCTCGTGATATGTTTTCTGATACTTAGCAAATGTAACACACTCTGTGGACTCACACTCTGTGGTCATGTTTTCTTATCTGTATACTTGATGAGCACAGATTCCTCAGTAGCATAGAGTAGCTTAACCGCCAATTTTGTTTGAATACCTGTACAGAGTGAGAGCCATATCATAACAACTCCAGAATCAAAGTCAAAGCAGAGCAGGGGCAGTTCAGTGATTAAATAAAAACACAGAATCCCAAAAATCCCAAAGAAATCCACAATGAAAAATGTACACAGGAAACCAGAATGAGCTGACTGAGACATAAACAACAAACTGTGAAGTGAGGACAGGGGAGCACAGACTATATACACTGAGGATAACGAGACAAGGAGACACAGCTGGAGAGGAGAACACAGGTGAACATGATCGACAATCACACGTGAGGAAAATAGAAAGAAGACAGGAGAGACAAATACGGAAAAGGAGAAGGAGCACAAGCGAAACATATTAAATATATTAAAAAAACTCAAGGAAATAAATAATAGCACAGAGTCATGTCAAACATAAGTGTTTGAATGGAAAATGTAAGAACCTTTACTGGAAAGAAGGATAGAAATGAACAGGATTTAAATGGAGCTGACATAGATAATTCAAAAAGAATGAAGAGTGGCTTAGGTCAATAATGATGGAATCCAGAGAAGTGTCAACAGACAGAAAAAAATATGCAACACCAGACAAACTGTGCAGACAGCCACACTGATGGCTGTCTGCATGTGTCTAGATGTGTGCTGTTTGGCTAAATCATTCCTCACGAAGATGTTTCCCACATTTACAAGAACAATTGTAAAAACATACTGAATCCCAGGATGACAACAAATCCTGCAGGTCCGTAGCAATGTTACCTTTCAAGCATTCTGCACAGTATGAAAATATGAGAGGTACCAAGTGAATGATAAAATGTTTTGCATGAATGTCCATTTGATGTTTTATAGAAAGAAATGTTGCAAGGGATTCAAGTTCGTGCTGGGCCAGTGCATTCCTGAAGGTAGGGAAAAATGTTTGGCTGTCCTGTGTATTTTTTTGATTGCTTGGAGTTCTCTCCCATCATGTCCCATCAGGTCTGCGTTCCTGTAATCTTATCTTTTCTTGTCTTTAATCCCATTCACTGTTTAACAACCAATGACGGGTATGTTGCCTCAACTCTTGTATTGGTATAAAAAGATAGTGTAGATGGATATGAGATTTTCTCCTCCTGTGTTTTTGTGGGTGTGTGTATTTCCAGACTAATAAAATGCCTCATTTATTTATCTGTTTAGATTATGATGTGTGTAGTGTTGCCCCCTGTGAGCAACAATGTACGGACCATTTTGGTCGTGTGGTGTGTACTTGTTACCCCGGCTACCGCTACGACCGTGAGCGCCACCGAAACCGTGAGAAGCCATACTGTCTGGGTGAGACCTTGTACAGCTGTGCATCTATATCATTTCTATATGATTCCCATTGATAACATTTCTTTGAAAAATGGATGGTTAACTGTGGATACTCAAATATTTACCAACATAATTTCCTCTTAAAGCAGATAAGTTGCTATGTGTTATCAGATTCTAATGGATGTCATTTTTTTCTGAAAATCACTATACATTCTTAGATTCTCAAATGTGTATTCTTCCAAAAATCAACAAGTAACTATATGTTCTGAGGTTCTCATCAATATAATTTCTTCTTAAAATGGATTTGATTGCATGTTTTGTTTTCTGCCAATTTGCTTATTTTGGAAATGTCACACCGTACTAAGCAAATCCACAAAAAAGTGACTGTAGATCATTTGTCAATAAATGCTGGTTTTAATCCAAATCCTCATTCTTAAATTAATGGTGTTTTGATGTTGGATTTGCATTACGACCCTTAACACCCTAGCTCTCTTTATAATGAATTGAATCATCATGCATGAGTGCATTAGGGTTAAATTATTTTTTTATTCAAAATTTGCAGAATGTCATTGATTTTCATATATTCTAGAGTCTACCATGTATGTAAATATGATTTCCTGTATATCTTTGTTATTGGGTATGTGCATGTTATTATTATATATGCTTTATTTTAATCAACCTTTTCTTTTCTTTTTCACTGCAAAATAAAGACATCAACGAGTGTGCAGAGAAAAACAAGAGTGCATGCCCTCAGATCTGCATAAATTCTGCTGGGAGCTACAGGTGTGAGTGTGAGAAAGGCTATTTCCTTGAAGAAGATGGAAAAACATGCACCAAGGGGGAGAGAGGTGAGAAAAGTATTTTGGTCATACATTTTCTCTTTATTCAAGGGCACATCTGTTGGTGATGTAGGGTTGACCACACATTGTTATTCAGTGTGTACATGTGTGAAAGATGGGTGAAAAAGATGGAGTTACTGCAAACATAGACAGCTGGTAGTCATTACACATCCCAGCTACTTGTGCATGTCAAAACTGCTCTGTCTCTAACATATTTGTTGGCCTCTTTGACTCCTGCTCTTCTCTGATTTGCTCAAAGTATTTAAGGAAAATATCAGAAATGGCTCCATTAAGTATTTTTCGCCACAAACTTTGTTGCCAATGGAGTGGTCAGAGGCTGTAGTTCTGCTACTTCCTCCCATGAGTTTATCTTCCACTGCCTACTATATTCTACATATAATCCTTCTTTATGTCCTGCTGTTTGCTTAAATAGTGTGGAAAACTGTCCAGAGACATTCGCTCATCCATAAAATACATGCATTCAATAGTAGGAACCACCATTCTTCAGGCCAGACACAAAACCAGGACATACGTGTCATTAATGTTTTTCTTTCTCAGTACATGACTTTACAACTTTATTGCTTCAGCCTTATTATATTATTGAGATTGCTGTATAAATATATGGATATATGAATTGTCCTCCATAACACACCTTTTTTCAACTTTGTTCATACGAAAAATACACTGATCAGCCATAACATTAAAATCATCCCTTATAAAGTTGAGGTCCTGCTTGTACTGACACCTGTCTGTCAGAATTGGCATTAACTTTTTCAGCAATTACACTAGGGCAACTACGGTAGCTCTTCTCTGGGATCGGACAACACAAGCTTGCCTTGCTCACCATGCACATGAGTCTCGGGTGCCCATCACTTCACCAGTTGTTCTTCATCAGACCACTTCAAAAGATCGGCAGTTCTGTACATAGTCTGACCCAGACATTATAATTTGGCTCCTGTCGAAGTTGCTCAGATCTTTGCACTTGCCAATTTTTCTTGCTTCCAACACAACTTCACAACAGGGATGTTACAGGGATGGTTGAAGAATTTACTCACTTACTAGTCATAATTCCATTAATTTTAATACAGTAGCTTAAACACGGTTTTAAGTAAATATTTGAAACCTCTGGGGTCTGAGGTTATGCTCATGGCATAAAACCTAACTCTAACTAAATAATGTTTGACATGCCACCGTTTACTATCTGTTAAAGCACAGCATCAACCAGACAAGTATTTCTTCGTTTTGACATGCGGAAGTATCATATTGAAGCCAAAACATGTCAGGTTACGGTTTGAGATCCCAGAGGCGTGTCCTCAGGATTATATACTTATACCTAATTATGCTACATTTTTCCACATATCTAAATACCGATATAATGGTTTTTCTAAAACAAACAATTTCTTGAAAATTCTGTGACAGACACTTTTTCCCAGCAGTGCATATCCTTGAGAAGTCTGACAACGCGATGAATGCCGGAACTTGCTCAGCTACATGTGACGATTTCCTCCAGATCAAGATGTCTGTCCTACTGCTCAAACAGAAGGTAATAAGTATAATGATGTAATGTAATAATGTGTCGATAACTTAAGTATTTAACTGGATTATTGAGTGTATAAAGTTTAACTGCAACACTCATTTTCAATGCATGCAGGCATCCTGCAGTGGTTTCCACTGTAGTATTTTCTGGTTGACTGCAGTGACATAAAACACCCTGTGAATGAACAGAATGTAAATAACTGCAGGACTGCTAAGTTTCTTTTTCACCACTTAAAGTTGTCACTTTATCTCTCAGGAGTCCACACCTGACAGAAACAACAGCAGTCGGATTATTTTCACTATCTTTAGACTTAGTAAAGCACTTTGCATCCTAATGAAAAAGATCTTCCTTTACTGGAGATGGTAGATTCCTTTCATAAGTAGGAATTGCTGGGTAATTTCATTTGGGTTTGACCATCCTGTGTGTAATCACATGTGTCTGAACCTATCTGAGTACAAGTCTGTCAGCAGTGGCACTCAACACCCTAAACTGAGACACATTAAATATTGCTTCCAGCTGTGTAATCTGGGTGTGTATGGACCCAGACTATAAAGGACTCAATTTTTTTTTAATCTTTATTTTTTAAGAAAACGCCACATAAAAAAAGTAGAGCATAGAGTAAATGCGCGCCGTGTTTACGGAAAAATATATGAGAAAAGTATATTGTCATTTATTCATATCATGGGAAGCTTAGATAATTAGGATTGCACTATGGTTCAAACATCTATGCCCAAGGTCACAGTCTGCATTCTTGCATAATTCTCCCTGATTAGCAGCTGAACTATTATCTGACGCTGTGTGTGTGCGCCCATGTGTGTGTCTGTGCTCATATGTCTACATCTGTGCATTTGGCATAATTTGTAGGTCCTCTGGGATTGTCAGATCTGGTTGATGTTTTACACTAATCAAATATAACTTTTTCAAGTATGCCCCTTCACATCCAGAGCAGGAACCCTCCCGGTCCTCCTGAATAATGCAGAGGGGTTTCCTGACCCTGAATCTGTATAGATTAAATCATGCAGCATGGTGCAGATGATAGCTTGTTTTGTTGACAGAGTAAATTATTAACATGATTTCACTTGTTGGTATTTCAGTGTGTAATTTTCCTGTTCAGATCAATAATATAGGACTTAATGAATCACTGCATCTAAAAATATTTAAGTATTGACAGCCAAAGGACAACCTTTTAAAAAGAACCATTATCATGGCAGTCGTTTATAATTGCACACAAACGCACTCACACACACACACACAGAAATAACACTTATTTTCTACAAACTGCATGTTTTTTAAAGAAATGTTTTTTTACCAATCTTGGTATACCTAAACCATAAATATACATTCAAATTAAATAAAGAATAATTTGGCCACATTTTTTTTGAATTCATTCTGGTTTTGTAGTTGCCTTTTGTTTTACTTGTTCACTAAATCCTTATTTTCTGCTTCTTAAATGAAGATGGCGATGCTGTCAAACAGTGCTGACGTCTCCGAGCAGATGACCAATGAGAAAGTCCTAACATCATCCATAATATTAGCTGGGCCTCCAGGTCTTCCTGGTCCTCCAGGTAAAACAAATGAAGATTGAAATAATATAACAGTCTTAGACCGTGCTTATGGAAAATGACCTGCAGGGATGGTATGAGGCATTAAAGACTTGTTAGATGTAAGACTTTTGGGAATGTCATAAGTTTTGAAGGTGTTTTTCATAAACTAAATAAAGTATTGGACAAAGCTTGGGCAAGCTTTAGCCTGGTGATGGGGGAGAAATTAAAGGATCATAAAAGTTATTACCCCTCATCCTGAGGGAAACATGAATAGCAAATTTACTAATAATCTATCCATCAGTTGAGATTTTTCATTCAAATAACATAAATGTAAAACAAAAATACAACCATAGTGGTTGTAGGGGAGGAAAATGGCAGAATTTCACCAAGGTGGTTAGGATGCATAATCTGGGCCAGTGTATCCAATATACGTACGTTGAGATGTTTCAAGGAATCAGTGAAAACTTTGACCGATGGTGACTTTACAGGAATAGGTAAACGTTTAAAAAAAAAAAAAAAAAAAAAAGTAACCATATTAAAGATATTTAGTGTACTTTAGTTTAATTAGGATAATAATTAATTATTACCATGGTAACAACTTTTCTTCTTGAGACTTTAAAAAACAATAAAAAGTAAATATTTCATTATAAACAAATAAGAGAGATATATGCATACATACTACATCACATATATACTATAAGAGTGCCTTAGTGGTGAATATGAACATATTTATATTATATTATATATATATATTATATATATATATTATAATATATATACATATTATATAATATGTATATATATATATATATTATCTGGTTCTACCTTATAGCACTTTAAGATTTGATCCAAATGTAAAGTGCCCTATAAATGAAATGTATTATTATTATTATATAGGTCTTTTTGAGACAGAAATGTTTCATGAATACCGTAGCAGGCTCCATTATAGTCTCTATCCCATCCTCAGATGTGACAGTCCTCTACATTGTCTGTCATAGAGGAGGTTAGCGCAAGACTGGCTGCCCTTCTCTGACTGAGCTGGATGTTCTCCTTGTTGGTTTTTACAGAACAGATTAAAATAGAAAATATGTCTGGACCAAAGTGGTGGCCGATAAATTGGGCAATATGACCGTTTTAAAGAAATATGTAATTATCTTCTCCTTTGAACTATTTTGCAAAAAAAACATCATACATTTTTTGTCTGTGTCTTTGTAATTATTTTTTCTTAGTTGTCCAATATCAATCTGGTTTGTTGTAGGAGATCCAGGACTTGAGGGCCCTCCAGGACTTAAAGGATTGATTGGGCCTCCTGGTTCCAGGGGATTAATGGGACCAGTTGGGCCCTCCCCAGACCTGTCCCACATCAAACGGGGCCCCCGAGGACCCTTGGTCAGTTCATAGATTTTCTTTCCACTTTTTCCAATTTTCTAGCCTATAGTAAATCGTTTCAAGGACCTCCAGTGGTTTGGGGACCCAACTTTGAGATACCTTCTTGTAAATAATATTGACATATTATACAGGCATGGAGGGCACAGGTCAGTTTTTCTTTATGTCCTATGCCCAGTTAAACTTTGCCTATTCCATGGAAGAATGTCGCAGTGACCTGTTGCTCTGTAAACCAGTATTTCCACTGGTTGAAGGTGAGACAGATTGTTTTATTATTGAATGGCAGAGTGATTTCGTATTTTGCTTGGTTCTGGTTTCTTGCAATTAGCAGCTTGGTGCTAATTTGAAGTTAGCACATTTTTGTTCTGGTTAAGTAGTTCTTGCGGCTCTATCTTAAGAAAAAGTGCTCTGCTTCTGGACAGAATAAGGTCTCACAACAAGGAGAACAAGCTACAGCTGGTAAGGCGAGGGAATGACAGGCACAGCGAAGAGTAAGAAAAAAGACAGAGAGAAAAGGAATCTGATGACCCCAATTTGACATCATGGGTCACATGTCAGAGTGACCAGCGGTAGCTGAGAATTGGGTCCATGGGCAGATTTAACAGCCAAGTGTGGACACCAGGGAGGACTGTGGGAAACTTCCATTTCATATGGGTTCATTCATGAGCATGATGTCAAACACCACTTAACTTTTAGTTTTATATATCTGTCAGCATAATGTTTTAAAAGTTCGGCCATTGAAGGGCCACTTGAATCTTATTTCAACTTTGGATGAGAAGTTGTTTTCCCTCTCCAGAGGTGTGTATGCATGTAATTATCTTCTCTTGTAGATGTTATAGAGCAGCCTGGGATTTTTAATAACATTTTATTTCTCCTATTTCCAGGGTAGCCTGGCACTGTTTTGTGTTGCTACTGTTTTGGGATTAAAAGCCATAATATGCTTGTATTTTGCAGTTTTGCTGCATTAAAAAAAAATCTTTGCATCCACAGCCCTACACACAGCTCAGATTAATTCTTGGCACAGCTGCCTATTACCATCATCTTTATACAAACATCTGCTCCGTGGTACATTGTAGAACTTTTTAATCTAGATGATGGTAGTGAATGCATTAAATCTGTAACTTATTCAGATATTGTGTATCTCAACCCAGAATAGATGTAAATGCTGTAGTGCAGCATGACAAATTTCAAGAAATACACAAAAAGAAGAACATCTTGCTCACACTTACAAAAGCAAACTTTTGTGTGATAAAAAAAAGACACATTGTCATAGCATCAGAGAAGACCTAATCCATTTACAGCTTTGGTTGTTTTTTTTGGCTTACCGTGGTTATGTACAGTGCTCAGTCTTGCCTGTAAGTGTGAACCCTCCGTGTTTAAATGTGGGATCGGAATCAAAAATGTGTAGGACGTGTCGTCATTGATAAATCAATGCTCCAACTCTTGCACTCGCTCATTTCAAAATCTGCATGATGCCTGACCAAGGTGTCTGGAACTTTGCTTTTATAGGAGAAATTGATCTATTGGTGTGTGTGTATGCGTGTGTATGTGTGTTGGTGGGTGTGTGTGTGTTATTCACCACTCATAACCCGTTAATAAATTCAATCGGAGCACATGCTGGTGAGGTCTGTCTTAATGGGGGTTGCCCCTCACTCCACACATAAACCTGATTAGATTCCAAGCACAATAAGAGGTTTGGTCACCAGGTCACATGTGTTTTACTGCAAGTCAGGTTGTCAGAGATGATGGATGTGGTATAATGTTTGATTTACTGACGTTGTACTCATCTGAATGTTTTCTCCCGACTCCCTATAAAATATTTTAACATCTTGATTCACTTGAAATGATGATTATCTAGTTATGAACCCCAAAAAATGAATCCCTCTCTATCATCAAGCTCGAGTCATTGGCACAAAGGGATACTTGATGTTTAAATTGAATAATTGTTATTGGTGAGCCTCGATGAAGACATCAGTTTTTTAATACAAAAAGACTAAGAATAAACTAGTTTGAAAATCAATGGGGTCTGTCTTTTGCCTTGCACAAAGTGGTTAAAAAAAGTAATTGTACCACTGTTGTTGTGATTTCCATGCCCACATTGAAGAGGACAAAAATAGACACAAATAAATGTTGTATTTAACAGAGTGTTGTTCTTAAAATACAGCATGACCAAGCATGTGTATGAATGGTACAGAAGACTGACATGCCCACAGAGTTTCTGCTCTGAAGGGATAATTGTATGTAATATACTGTAATTAATCACTACCTCGTTCATTATGTATTTTTCAAATCTGCACACCATTTCCTTTGATCAGAATGATCATTTTTATGACCTGGCAGATCTGTTCTACAGAAAGCAGGCCAGTTAACACAACAACAATTAAAGAGTAGTGCATTTACTTCCATGCGTGGGATACAGATTTGGGGAGTTTTCACCTGTGCAAAGAATCAGTCGGCCAAGGACCACAAATGAGCACCTCGGGCGACTGGAGCGGTTTACATAACAGGTACACCTGGCTTTCAAAGGGAATGGGAGATTTATGTTACACCCAAAGACAACTATAAATAATTTCAGGAATAAGTTCAACTCCTTGGCCTCTTAAAATGTACACTGTCTCCAGATCACATACCTTTTAGGTAGGTACAGAAGTAGGGTATGCCCTGAATGAACTGGTGGACCATCACATAACTAGAATAGAGTAGTAACAAATATTGTTCTGGCTGTTAATAATCCACCTGACATCATGTCTTTTTTCAATAGGGGCCTCCGGGAGCACCAGGAACAGCTGGCCTAAAGGTGAGATCTGATTCTGTATTGTCAAATAATCCTGTCTATATATCCATTTTTAAAAATACACTTTTTCCTACAAATGTATATTTTTCACATTTGAGAAATGCCATCTCAGGAGGTTCAAAAGAACCAACTAGAAGAAGGTCACACCATGTCTTTCATGCGTCAGGATATTTATGTCCCCTAAAAGTCAGAGGTATTATGGAATCGTCGTCACCAGCGCCATATCTGCAGATTGGTCGTGTTAATGCGATAACCAAAAAAAAGAAATTTGGATCATTTTTTAAATTGTATACCCACATAGGGCTTAGGACGAAGATTAACTGGATTGAGTTTGGGAAAAGGAGTTTGTGTAATTCTAATAGTAAGAGGAGCTTTAGCTACAAATTTTTTCGGACCATCATTTTTCAACCATTGGTCCTATTTAGTCCAAATTGGTGCATTTGAATGGACTTCAAAACTATATATCATATTTGACTCTAAGTTATTCATAATTTACTCATTAGAGAGCACTTTCATATGGAAAACACTGTTTTTCGGACATAACTTAATTTGTGGAGTTCAGTCAGGGGGATTGTTTAGATATCGCAGTAAAAAGCAGGAATCCTGGGGCGCCATCTTTGATTCAAATTAATCATACCTGGCACAATAGTTAAGTTTTGAAACAGTTTTGGTTTCTGCTGAGACCTGAGATTGCACTTTGTATTAGGGGATCATTATTTGTTTAGATTGATACAATGAGCAAGATTTCTCTCTCAAGCATCAGAGTTTCTCCTACTTCCTGAGTCAGAGAGGAGCTGAAGCCAACAGCTTTTGTCTTCAGGGAGCAATGCATTAACTGACTCCTCACCACCAGTGAGATGACTCTGGATAACTCTGAACTATAGTCTGAAATAGCAAATGGATTTAGTGAATATCGCTTTTGGATTGTCTGACAGGAGGTGATGTGCATCTTTCAAATGACTAACTTTGATGTTTTTCTCTTTGCTTTGCTTCCCCTGAGAGCCTGAGTCAAAGTTCTAAAAGAAGAAGCCTGAGATTAAAGAGTCACAATTCAGACTTTGTCATGGTTACAAAGCCATTTGTATTTACATTTTTCAAATTTTTTCGTATTATAACCGATTGTTCACGATTTTCTCCCATTTTGTTATATTCCTAGAAAGATAATCAAAGGGAAGCTCAAGTCAAAAAAATGTAAATACGACTTTGGTGTTTTCAAGTGAGGATTTAATGATATTTTGTTTGAAGCAGTTGCAGTGAGTTTGACCAGGGTACACTGTTAGAGGGAAGAGTACACTGGCCTGGAGGAATGTAGCTAGTATCTTAATGAAAATAAAGTGAATTTAATCATCATTTGAGACCATGACAAAAATCGTGCTACAAGGATGAGCTACAAAGCCAAAGTCTTGTGCGGTGAGAGGGTTTCATTGCTTGGTGCCAAGACTGCATTTTCTTGGGCAGTTGAAGTCCAATAGGCTGTTGTGCAATTACTGTTCATAAATTGTGTCAGAGGATATAATCTGTAAATCCTCAGCTAACTTCCTGTCCTCCCCTACTAAAATTGACCTGCAGTCCATCAATACCTATCAGGTTGGTTGATCTGTGACAGTTTGATTCACCTAACTTGCATCTGAACACCTCTTTCTGGGTTGCTTGTTGTGGCTGGTTGCTTACAGTAACCTTAGCGTCAGGCGCTGTGCTAGCTCGGACCTCGCTGCTGCCAGCCGTGGCCTGAGGTTATGTGTCAGTTTCAAAGTTCTTCAGTGGCAAGAAAATTCCTTTATGCAGAAAATGGACAGAACAGTTCTATCAACAGTTCCATCTTGGCATTTTTTTAATTGAAATCTCCATTAGCAGAATCAAGTGACACTTTATCTTCTTTATCTTTTAGTCTGTCATGTGGCAACAAGTGTTGAGTTGCTTAAGTGCCACCTATTGTTGGAGTGTGGACCACAGCAATCCACCCCTTGATCTGAATCTATCATGTTTAAGCTACTGTAGATGCAAAATCATCAGTGATATGAGTGAGGTCAAAGTTTATCATAGAGTCCCAGTAATCAGTGTTTATTTCCCACAATTAATTCATTAAAATGAAAGCATTGTGACAACACTAATGTTAATGTAATTATTTTCTGTTATTGCTTGACATCCGATCACAACAACACAACATAAATGCATACAAAATTCTGACATTCATAAACAGGACAAATAAATCTGTATTTTGGATCCAATAGATAAATACACACACATACATGCAAACTGTATATACACACATACTTCCATACATAAAAACATACAACAATGTATATTAACTTTTTTTCCCACAGACACATTCTCATAGATTTGGGAAATGGCTTATTTCCCTCTAAATTTAGGTGGCAATTAGTCATTTTTAGGAAATTAAATAATGATGCAAAGCAAAACATTATCTACAGAATCAATGAGCCTTTATTTTAAATGTCAGGAGTAAAAAGTAAAAATATTTGAAGTAGAATATATTTTTTTAAAGTGAGAAGTTTTCAGAAAAGATACTTACCTTCAAACCTTTCTACTTCAACTTTTCACCTCCACATTTAAGTAATAAAATACCACATTTTAGATTAGAGATTAGATTTACAGCTCATGTTTAGTGACCAGCATTATCAGAATAAATCGATAATGATTAGAAAATAACCGATCCATGTCATTTTGATGAAGGGAAGTGGGGGTTCTTAAACTGGGGAGATTCTGGTCCAGTATTGGTTCTTGGATGTTCTCAGAGCACAAACACTGTTTCCTTCATTCATAGAAGGAGAGAGGAAAGTGACCAATTACGAAACGATGCACGGAGAAAAATGGACATGATAGCTAGCTGCCCTGCACTAGCTACACAAGATGCCGTGTCATAGCCCAAAGGCCAGAGAATGAGATGTTATCCTCACCGCTGAATAAGCTGATGCCTCATTGGATCCCTGCCCATTTTCAGGTTTTTCCTTCCCTAGCTGTGCATATCTCCCTCCACAAACACCACACAGGAGAGAGGCGGGGCGGATTACTAACTGTAGGTCCTATTGTGGATCTAAGTAAACAATCCCTGATTTTGTACATGAGTACCCACAAGAGTTTGTAAGATTAAAGTTGTTTTTGAATAACATACTTCCATCCGATCCCTCAGAGCACTTCAAGTTTCAGATATTAACAGAACGCCTGGAATGTGAGGAAAGCACTGCTCATTGCTGATTCATATAGTAATGGTTGCTCCCCATACGGTGACAACATGAGAGCTTGAACTGAGATGTATGGCAAACCTCAACATCTTGCCTTGAAACGGATAGCCAGTTTGATGGATGTGCCCACCAAGATTGGTAACACCAGAGCAATCAAGTCATTTGCTCTCTCTGCAACTTTCAGAGATTTGTGAATCTCCTCCAGGACCTATTCAAACATTGCTTGACCTGGCTGAATGGGTTGAATATGTAGCTCGTGTAAAAGTGAGTGGAAGCCAGTACAGTCTCAGAAAAGAAAAACGAGCATCAGGTAAAGCCCGTCGCACTGAATACAGGCCTCAGAAGATCGTCACTGTTCTTCATGGTAGCGAGAAAATGTTTGAGTTGGAGACAACCAAGTTAGAAGCAACAAAGGAGAAACCAAAGAAGTACTGTGTCTTCTGTGACCCCCTTCAGAACTATGAGAATCAGTGCAACAACTTGAAACTGTTTTCAAAGGAGCAGAAGACGTACTAGATTAAAGCTAACATAGTTTGCTGGAGCATCAAATTGTATCCTCAAGGCCAAGTGCCAACGGTGTGAAAAAATACATCTTGACATTCTTCTCAATGTTAATACCAGCTGATATATCTGCTAAGCCCAAGACAACTTGGACAAGAACCATTTGTGAGATGTATATATAATATCTAGATACTGTTCTATCGAGATATTCCTTAAGTTAAGTCGTGTCATATTCCTGAGTGGCAACAAGATCTTTGAGGCTTACGCCATATTAGACGATGCACACTTATTTGTACTTTGATGCAATTGATGGTTGTAATGCTGTGACTCATAGAGCAGCAATATTCTGTTTTCTGTCCAACTAGTTACTAATTTTTTGATATAATTAAACACATTATCATGATGAACTGTGTGTAGCCTGCAGCAAAGTGACAACAATAATGACTTACATTACTGATTTTGATAGTAGGTGACTCCATAAATGTTAATTGTATTTACCTTGAACCCGTCCTGAGCTCAGTGCAGTCCTAGGACTTTTTATGGGCCACTGCCCAAGAAAGACAAAGATATAAGTAGAGTTGGCAAAAAATAAACTGTTAATATTTGTGCACTGTCTGCAGAATATTTTATAAATTTTGATAATTTATTAATAATTAATGATTGAACAATAATAAGCTACATTGTATAATAATGCATGTGAAAAATATGCATTTTGGTTGGTCACCTAATTTTTTCAGAACCTATATCATGAAGTCAGTTAGTATTAACAAAAAACACATTCTTATCTGAGCTAATTCTTAAGTTACAAACTATTTAATAGATATGTTTAGTGGTTTGCTCTTAATAAGTAAATAAATGTTCATTCTTGATGTTATTTAATACAAAGTTATAATGCAATTGCACTTTATTTTTTATATATTATTTTCTCTGCTGACTTTATTGGAAGTTATTACCTGGTTTAGACATTATATTATTTCAATTAACTATAAACTTGTCCTGTTTTGTTGTGGTGGTTGGGGACTGGTACATTGCAATCTTGGCACCCCTTCACGCCAGCTCCTCTGTTCAGTGAGTTGTCGATGCTTTCTGGTGAACTGGTGGTCACCTGGACAGGGAGAAGGGGTAGGATTTTCTTGCAGATCAAGGAATTTATGTGGAAAAGAGTGAAAGAGAGCGCTGAGTTGCTCTTTTTTCCCTTGTTGGCTGACATCAATGCATTGTTTGTTTTTTTGATAAGCACACTTTGGAAGACCTTGGAAAATTAGAAAGTAGTTCATGATTATGTTGAATGTTTCTGTTGGTGTGGATAAATTGAGAATCACCACTGTTACTTTTTAACACTACACACTCTAAGATAATGAAGTTGTTTTCATTGTTATTGCTCCAAGATATTTATTAATTTCGCTTTACAACTTAAAATCTGTCTCTTGTGGGTTTACATGCATTGGAAATCACTTACTGAGGCGCTACACCGAGATCCTTTAAGAACCTAATGATTGCGAACCAAATTAAGATGAACTTCATTGATAATACAAAAGAATTTTGGTTAAATAGCGTAAATTGGAAAAGTGGTTCAATAGGTTCAAATAGAAAAGTAGGAACATGGCATTCTTGCTTAAACCCAATGAACCCCCCCGTCAGCTTTCTGGCAGTGTGTTTTTGGAAGTTGCTTTGATAAACATTCCATTCAAGGCTAGCATTAAGGTTCCTGTTGTCCTTCGTAACATGAGTCAACTTGGTGATACATTGCAGCTAAATGCATCGTTGCCCATGTGTGTGATCTCAGCACAGCACACCACTGCAAATGGATGAGCATAGTCCTTCTCATGACAAGCATGATAATGGCAATCTTAAATTTAATCTTGATAATTCACACATCTCACAACAGTGGCCAAGCTACAATATATCCCAGATGTCTTTGCTGTTGAGGACTTCTCTTTTGGGCACACCACTGATGTGAAACATCCCACACTGCATGATGAACAACATTCAAACTGAGGCCAAGGCAGATTCATCCCAGTGGAAGACACGCGGTATAACAACTCCTCAGAATTTCTAAATGCTGGCATGATCAGGAAGTCGGAGAGTTCTCTTGCATCCCTGTCGGTGTTGGGAAGAACAAGAAGGGCTCCATCAGGCTATGCATTGATTACAGGAAATTAAATGCACGATCATTCAAATACTCATATGCCCTCCCAATTATTAAGACTCTCACAGACCTCAATGGAGATAAATGGTTTTCAGCCATGTCAGTCCCCTTTTTTTAAGATCTCCGCAATGTATCTTGGTTATGTTGTTGTTGCTCAGGGAGCACATACCGACCCTGATGAAGCCTGCTTTGAAAAGCTGGATTTGTCTCTCCAACAGGAAAACCAAAATGCTTATTAGGCTTTGGTTGACATTTTCAACTATTTTTCTAAGGATATCTCCAAATAGCAAAACCCTGAAACATCTGAGAGCAGGCAGTTGGCCCCCAATGAGGAGACACAAAGTGTGAAAAAGGTTAAGACTTGTCTTGAAGAGTTAGGGCTGCTCTCTACCAAGAGCAAGATTGGAATTGCTGAGCTATTATTTATGCAACTCTAATACTTTTCCAAAACTGAAAAAAGAATTACCCGGCTCGCAAGCCAGAATTCTTAGCTTTGAAATGGGCCACATGTGAGAGGTTTCATGACTACCTCTATGGTGCTTACTTTACTGTGGTCACAGACCATAGTTCCCTTGCATGCATGGCGCTGGCCATCGGTTGTTAGCTGCTATGTCTACATAAGTTCACCACCCAGTATCAAGTGGGGCATGCAAACTGGGATGCTGATGGGTTGTCTAGACCAGTGATTCTCAACTGGTCTGGCTTTGGGACCCAGCATCATCCCCTTAATGACAAGCCAATGACGAGCCAACACCCAAACTGAGTAGAATTATCAGCTTCTCAAATTTATTTAATAAAAAGATGGTGCAGATTGAACCTGGGATAGTACAGAATATCACAATATGCCAACACAAAAAACAAGTTTAATGATAAACCTGAACAGCAGGTTGCGATGCTAGAGTGTGAAATATTCACTAAGGCTGACATAACATTCAGAACATTTCAGTAGCAGCCATTTTTAACAGACTCAGTTGTGTTTTCTTGCGACATATATGAAATAATAAAGTGGAACTACTGAAGTATTTTCAAACAGACTCAAATTACGTAGCTGCAGCTGAGGATACCCACTCACTGAATATATGACGACCAACACGTCACTACGGAAAAAAAATCTGTTTCTTCAGTAGCAATTATCTACAAACTCAAAATAAATTAAACAAAAAGGGCAATTCAAAAAGAATCACGTGTACAAATGTACTTTTACTTCTTATTACCTTATGCGTATCCCCCTGCTCAATTAGCATATGAGAACAAGTTTTGCTGGTCTTCATCTATGCTTTGCAGGGGCGGGTGTCATTTACCATTACAGGGAATTATCGCCACCTACTGTTAATGAGTGTGAAAAGAAGCCCCTCTGCTGAATAAAATGCTGCTACCAACCAAAAACGGTTCAACCCACCGCTTGAAAATCCCTGGTATAGACGTCGCCAGGTCCCTCCTAGTGAGGATGACGCATTCAGTAAAGAATGTCCAAAATGAGGACATGAAAAAATGTCTCATGGATGTGAGAAATGTGATGGCTCATATTCTAATATGAAAATGGCAAATGCGACTTGAGCTTTGCAAGGTTGTGGTAGCACAATGTCTTGTCATTGACCCATCTACACCTGATGTTTTTGTTTTTGGGTGAAACCTCTTTACCATCCATGATGAGCTATGACTGGTGCGGCACCCAAAGAGCTGATCCATCCATCTCACCTCAAGTCCTTCTTAAAGAGTGGAAAGACTTGATCTCGAGATGGAGTGCACTGTACAGTATGTGGACTTAAATTGGTAACCCCAATCACCAGTTGGTCTTACCTGAGCAATTCAGAAAGAGACCAGGATTGGCTAAGTCAAAGAAAAATGCAAGAAATGCTCTTGTTTCAGGAGGACAACCAAACCCCAAAGAGCTTCATCCTCAGAAAATAGTTTTCTGATATATTTTAGGTTGCTGTTTTTTGCCGTATTGACCGATATTCATGCATGCTTTGTTTTTTGATCCTTATAAACTCTAAAGACATTTTGGAAGACCTTGTAAAATGGGAAATTAATAGTTGTTGTTGATTTTGATGGTGATAAATTGAATACATTTTTAAATATTTGTTTCACTCGTGATACTGTTGTTTTACTACACGAATTAAAAATAATTAAGAGTAGTTTTCATTTTGTATTTCACCAAGACTTTTACAGTTTATTTAGGTAGAGTTCTTGAGCAAGACCCTGAAACCTTAGCTCCCTGGGCGCGTCAAAGGGTCCGCCCACTGCTCCCTCAGGGATGGGTCAGATGCAGAGAAATAATCTCACCATGATGTACTGTGTATGGCTGTATTTGATCAATAAAGCATTTCTTCTTCTTCTTAACAACTACAATCTGTGTCTTTTAGATTCATGTGCATTGGAGAGGACCTACTGAGCCACTACACCCAGTTCCTTTAAGAACGTAATGATTGATAACCAAGTTGAGACAAACTTGTTTGAAAATCCTAAAGGCTAGGGGTTACACTAGCATAATGTCAGTCAAGTGGCAAACGGAGACTGCTGGCCCTTTTTACATAATTTTAAATTCTCTACACTGTAGGCAAAGAAATATATTTCCTCAAACTATTCTTTTAACTTGTTAAAACAATAATTCAAGATTTTGATAGTAATCCACAACATTGTATGATCCTTAATTGTGATTCTTCTCAACTTGGTCTTTCTGTCGCTCCCCTCCATGTGCTCTTTGGAAGAAGAATAATATGAATTCCTTACATGCTTTACCCCTTATTGTAATTCATATGAGCTAAATATTTGTTTTCTTTCCCCAGGGGGACAGAGGAGCTCCAGGGCCTGTCGGACCACCAGTAAGATGCTGGCCACTTTCATCAATGTCACTCTATTGTAACTTGCTAGCGTTCTCTAGGACAATACATTTAAACGGACACTGTGGATTCTGGACGTTAAACGACCCAGTTAATGATACTGCCATGCTCCGGGTTCATAGTGGCTGGTACAGAGTAAGCATCGTCTCTTTAAATAAACATTGACGATGCTAACCTTAACAAGTCATGAGGAAAAGCTCAGTAGCCGGGTAACTGTCCATTGATCAGCAGCAGTCTGGGTAAAACTCTGAGCAAACTTAGTGACACTGAAGGTGTTTAACCCAATAAATGCAGTGTTCATTTTTAAAGGGATACCAACTTTCAATCATAATTTTATTAATTCAGAACCTAAATATTTGTAAAATTTGTTTTTGTACCTCAGGGCGCCCCAGGCTCCTTCGATTTCCTGCTCCTGCTGATGGCCGACATCCGTAACGACATCGCCGACCTGCAGAACAAGGTGTACGGTCGACCTCTGCACACTTTGGGGGAGGACTTTCCCACAGTTCCTGACAGCTGGAGGGACAACCTGGACACAGGCTCAGGTGAAGATTACAAGGAACTTCTACCTCGAACAGGCGGCTTGTCCAAGAGTAACAGGAAGGGGAAGCCATTGCGAGAAAGAACAGACATCGACAGGAATAGTTAAATGGATAGGTTTAAATACTGGGTGTAAATATCAAAGTCCTTTGCTTGTTATTTAAGTGATTATAAACAGGACAAGATCTTTGCTTTTTTTTTTCATCATAGAGGTTTATTTTTATATGACATAAGATTTTCTGTGTATATTTTGTAACAGTGTGAGTTAACTGCAAATACTTTTGGTTCCTTTACAATAGACTAAACTTTGGAAGTCTCATGACATCAGCTTTTCCCTCATTACTTGATGGTTATGCTTCATGAAAAATGCATTAGATACTGAGCCTTAAATTACATTTGAATTGCTTTAATCCTTTATACAATATAAGCATTTATAATTTGAAGATGAAGAATTTTTTCCATTCCTTCCTGAGATTTAATGTCCTCATTTGCAGTACCTGATAAAGTCATTGTGTTTTTGTTGAGCTACAATGAAGACTAATTATGAGTTGCTATGTTAAATATTTTTAAATGAGATAATTCTTCATTTTGTTTATAAAAGTTTTGCTTTACATATAAAGGTGACGTCTTCCAATGTTTTGTTTAGTCTAGTAGGCTATTTGATAAAGCAGCTACTGTTTTTCCAATCAGAATGTGTTGTGTTTTTTCAATATTTGGGCTTCAACTCAGTGGTTCTCAAACTAGCATGTGAGAAGTACCGCCACAACGCCGTCAGGTAATTTAATTATACCCTAATCAGCAGTACAATTTATTTCCAAATGTCTTCATTTCTATTTCTTTTAAACTGGATATTATTTCACTAATGTGGGTAGAATGGTAGATTATGTTACATTTGAACTCTCATTGTTCATTCTGCCTCTGCGGCTACAGTATTTCCACATTTTAGCTGTTATTTTTAGCATATAATGTAATATTTGTTCATTAGTTTTAGTTAGGTTTTGGTATCTTTTTCTGCAGCTGTTTTTATACGTAGTTTTTACTTTGTTTGCCTGCAGGGAACATCAAGATTAGTCGTTAATGCTGACTCAGTGTATGGATTTCTTTATTTTTTCGGCTGTTCTACAATCGCTCTACACAACCCACTGACAGCAACTGCCCTCAGGTCTACCAGTACCCTGTCAGGAACCACTGGGTTCATCAGATCGTCATTTAAACTCCAGTGTCAACTTATAACTTGTGTCTATAGATATCACATTATTTCTTGAGATGATACACTTATAAGTCTGTACTGCCTGTTTTCAATACCCCGATGTTGTACATTTTGAGCAAATGCAGACAAGAGTTGAAATGAAAATTAAAGGTAAGTGTTGCAAAACAGGATAATGGTGGAGAAATAAAACAGGTGTTCCTTAATTCTATGCAGATGCTCTATAAATTCCCAAACCACATGAAATGATGCACACATGCTCCAGGCTCCCAAAGGTCCATGAAGTCATGATGCTCCCCGCTAGGGAGATTTTACTTGACTGACTGCACTCAGCTCATCCACCAGAGGGAGACCTAAAAAAAACAAAAAACATGACACTGACAAATAAATGATCTGGTCACTGTAACCAACGCACTGAACACCTGTTAAATATAAAGAAAATAATATTTAATATGCAGTTGACAAGAAGCAGCCAATAAGCTGGAAACACAGTGACCTTCAAAAAAAGCCCCAACATCCAAGAAGAAGTAGGAGTCATTAAAGAATAAAAATTTAAATTATATTAAAAAAACAGTTTAGTAGTTTTTGTAGACTAATAATCATTTTAAAAACAGGAAAATCAGGTTACATACTTGAGAAAATAGATAAATCATGTGTTCTTTAGTTCTTTGAATGAATGATCTTATTTCACTGACATAAGCAATGTCTCTGCTAAAACCATCAGCTGTTTTCCTTGGATTGAATTATTTCTGACCAGAAAAGGGAAAAGTGGGAGTTTTTAACAGTCAGGTAACAATGAGTCAATGGTGCATTGTAAGCAAGGCATGAAAATGTCAATTTCTTTCACACTATAATGTAGTCGTGAGTAAATCCTGTTTCTAATGGTAAGTGTGTATTTCTGTCCTACTTAAGGGGGACCAGATATGGCCTGTTTGATTACAAGCTCCGTCAGGGTTATAAGCCTTATTAGATCTTTTGAAAGTCAAATGTTAGAATCAAAACATACATGTCAAAAGCAATAAATCATTTGCTTTAAACATAACATACTTACACAATTTAGGTGAATCGGTTAAAAATATGCATTCCAAAGTAAGCAAACAGACGATAAACTCCATCTTTAAAATCCTGAAGCAGTAAGTGACCCAACATTTTTGCTCTCTGAGGTGAGATTGAGGTTTTGGTCTTGGGCATCCAGATGGGTTTTTAAAGTCTTACTCTTTACTTACATTTATCCCAATGTGTTCTTTGTTTGGATGAAAAGTTGAAATTTTTTAAATGCAGCTCTCATCTCTAGAACTTTCTCTGTTTTTGTTACCTTCTCTCCTGTTACGCAATTAGTCACAGAGGAAAAAGATTACCAAATCTGTGAATTGATGAGAGCTTTTACTTTGCACATTTTATCATTTCAACTTCTCAAAGATAATGTATTATTTATATTATCAATCTTATTTCCCATCTTTGTTCCTATTAAGGACGAGGACATGGCTGATTTGTTAGTTCAAATTATTCATAATGATGTATTAATCTTTGGTTTTACAGTGTATTTTGGATACATTGTCTGAGGAAAGCAGGGAGTGGGAGCTATTTAATGTCAAAATTAAGAATGAATGTTTGGTGTTCCTCCTTACAGTGCATCCAGAAAGTATTCACATAGCTTCACTTTTTCCACATTTTTTTATGTTACAGCATTATTCCAAAATGGATTAAATTCAGTTTTTTCCTCAAAATATCCCATAATGACAAAGCGAAAAAGGTTTGTTTGAAGTGTTTGCAAATTGATTAAAAATAAAGAACAAAAATATTACCTGTAGATATTTATTCACAGCTTTTGCCATGACACTCGTGATTGAGTTCAGGTGCATCCCGTTTCACTGATCATCCTTGAGATGTTTCTACAACTTGATGGGAGTCCATCTGTGGTAAATTCAGCTGATTGGACAGGATTTGGAAAGGCACAAATCTTTCTATGTAAGGTCCCAAAGTTTACAGTGCATGTCAGCACAAACCAAATGCAGGAAGTCCAAGGAATTATCTCTAGTCCTCCGAGACAGGATTGTACCGAGGCACAGATCTGAGTAAGGGCAAAGAAAAATTTCTACAGCATTGAAGGTCCCAATGAGCACAGTGGCCTCCATCATCTGTAAATGGAAGGAGTTTGGAACCACCAGGTCTCTTCCTAGAGCTGTGCGATCGGGGGAGAAGGGCCTTCGTCAGGGAGGTGACCAAGAACACAATGGTCACTCTGCCAGAGCTCCAACGTTTCTCAGTGGAGAGAGGAGAACCTTCCAGAAGGACAACCACCTCTGCAGCACTCCACCAAGCAGGCATGTATAGTAGAGTGGCCAGACAGAAGCCACCTCTCAGTAAAAGGCACATGACAGCCTGCCTGGAGTTTGCCAAAAGGCACCTGAAGGACTCTCAAACCATGAGAAAACAAATTCTCTGGTCTGATGAAACAAAGATTGAACTCTGGCCTGAATGCCAAGCGTCACGTCTGGAGGACACCAGGCACGGCTCATCCCCTGGCCAGTATCATACCTACATTGAAGCATGGTGGTGGCAGCATCATGCTGTGAGGATGTTTTTCAGCGGCAGGAACAGGGAGACTAGTCAGGGTCGAGGGAAAGATGAATGCAGCAATGTACAGAGACATCCTTGATGAAAACCTGCTCCAGAGTTCTCTGAACCTCAGGCTTGTGCAAAGGTTCATCTTCCAAAAGGATGGCAAGCCTAAGCACATAGCCAAGACAACAAAGGAGTGGCTACGGGAAAACTCTGTGAATGTCCTTGAGTGGCCCAGCCAGAGCCCAGACTCGAACCCGATTGAAAATCTCCGGTGAGATCTGAGAAAGGCTGTGCACCGACGCCACCCATCCAACCTGATGGAGTTTGAGAGGTCCTGCAAAGAAGAATGGGAGAAACTGCCCAAAAATAGGTGTGCCAAGCTTTTAGCATCATACTTAAAAATACTTGAGGCTGTGATTGGTGCCAAAGGTGCTTCAACAAAATATTGAGCAAAGGCTGTGAGTACTTATGTACATGTTATATTTCCGTTTTTTATTTTTAATAAATTTGCAAAAATTTAAACTTTTTTCGCTTTGTCATTATGGGGTATTGCGTGTAGAATTTGAGTAAAAAATTCAATTTAATCCATTTTGGTAAAAAGGCTGTAACATAACAAAATGTGGAAAAGAGAAGCGCTGTGAATACTTCTATGTATTCTGTATACAGCGCACCCTTCCGCGGTAGTCACGTAGTACATCTCTGAATCCACTAGGGGGCAGTCGTTTATTAGACATTTACAACAGGAACCTAGTGTTATTGCCACCCTTGGAAAGCAGTGCTTACAGAACTCCTTCATTTTAAAGCGTTGTCATCCTTAAGCACGTGAAGGAATTGGAGTTGTTTTTTTTCTTTTTCACACCAAATCATTGAAATACTCTTCTGCAACATTTATACTTTACCTTTCCTCTCAACCATATGAATGGATGTCACTAGTGATGACATCAATACATAGGAGCTCAGATCCATTTAAAAAGTAAAAATTGTGGCAGGTGTGAAAAAAACTGAATGGACCACATTGAAATCTTCTGAAATTACTGTTGAGATTTTGTCCTTGGAGTCAGAGAGCTGTGTTACATTTCAAATATATTACGTTCAAAGTATAGGACCAAAATGCAAAATATATTCAAAAGGGTATAGTGAACTAAAATAAGGTTTAATGAAAAAACTTTGTACAAAAATAGGCAAAAGGGATACGGTATAACTGAAAAAAAACAATATGGTATTATCCTATACAAAAACTAGTGAATTCCAAGAACTAAGACAAAACACAAGTAACTCCAAACCCATGCAGAGTCCAACATATATAAACCGCAGAGGAAACTGAAAACTCACACAAGGAATGCAGAAGGGAAACAAGACAGAGTAACATAGATCCCAACAAACGGATTACAACTTTGCTTTAGTTACTGAAAAACAAATGGAAAATGATCACTTAGAGATTTGATGAGTTTAAAATCAAGAGTAAAGCAGTAAACTGTTTTTTTTCTTCCATTCTTATGGTTTAACTTAAAAAAACATATTTATTTCACTTAGTCCGTCAGGTTTCGTTTAATGCAACCATTTTGCAATCAAACTAAAATTTATCTTCTGTTTCATCGAGTTTTTGTTTTCAGCGTGCGCCAAATTTTCCTCCAAAAGAGTCAGATGCCATCTTCATTAAACACTACATCATTGTTTATATTTGTTTCACAATGAGCCCATTCACAAAACGGTACATGTCATGAATTGCATCTGATTAAAGAGAGCGCCGTAATTAATTTAATTTGTTTTTAATTAAACTCCTGTGCACAGCCTATAACAAGCTTGAATTCATCTCATCCAAGAGTAAACATGGCAATGTATTTCTCAGAAATCCCCTCTGGAAGTAATTAATCAACATCGTACAAGGCCAAGCCTTAAAACTTTCCAAATATTTGCTGAAGTGCACCCTTGTTCCTAATTATATCTCCCTGCGTGTCCCCCTCGTTATTTAGAATTACCCTAAAAAAGATGTAGCGCTGAATGGGACCCATCACACACACCAAGCCCCCGCTCCAAAGAAAATGTTTAATAGCAAGCGATTGAGTGACTTAGTGTGCTTAAAGAGGTAATTTTATTAGTATTTTTTTTTAAATAATGGAGCAAACAAACAGGCATCCTAAAGAAAATTAGTATTGCTCAATTCATTAATTAATGCCTTAGTGTGGCCCGCAAATTAACCGCCCCAATAAAGCCCATTCACTGAAGATTATGATGAGGGAAATACATTGTTGCTCTCAGAAAGAATTACAATACACCCTGCAAATTCAATTCTAATGAGGCTAAAGGCACCCCCTTAATGCACATCCCCTGTTTCCCTCCTCTAAAAGGGCTCACTCTTGTCGGAGCCTATGTTTAAGGAAGTATTGAGAGTGAAGGAGACAATAATGAGAGATCAGCCTGGCCCTGAGTGCTTTATCTGCTGCAAACAGGTAGAGAGGATTGAATGGCTCTCTTTCTGGGACTCCTGGGGGGTCTGTCTTCCCAGTACAACAACACTCAGCGCTGAGAAAAGGGTCCGCTGAGGAGCCTGGGTAGTGAATGGACCTGTGCTGCAGTGGGTCAGACTGAATGGCCACAAGTTCTTCAATTATTATAAACTATGTTGTGCCAGCCGGGCTGCACACATGTACATAAGCACACACCTATACACACACACACACACAAACCAATGTAGACCGCCCTCGTCCTTCCACCTCTCTCTCTCATTGAGTTATCTTTACTCAGGCTTTGTCTCCTCTAATTGGAGCTGATGAGGGACTAATTGGTAGCTTTTTCGCAGCAACCAGTACTTAAGCGATGGCAAGCCGAGGGAGGCAGCATGAGCAGAGTTAATGAGAAGCTTTGCACAAATAAAAGCTTTAAAATGGGCCCGTTTCTCAGAATGGGGAGACAAGGAAGGTTGAGAATATCCTTTGTGTCCCCAACGTCTTTCAATTATGTGCAGGTATCTGAAAAGAAGAGCGAGTGGTGCAGGGCACACAGTTGTTGCCGAAACATTGAGCACTTGTGAGCATAAAGGGATCTGGTCCGTATTGTTTGGCGCCCATCGTTTAGTGTGTCCGTTAATAGTACGAGAGGGCTGCTCTTCAAATGAATGTGGCAAAGTCCTTAGTGGACATTAAGTGTCCTCTCTTCCCCGGACCACGCTGGACAGTGTCGAGGAAATGTGAAATAAAGGTATAGTCCCTCTGTGTTGCTGAGGGGACTATGTGTGCAGGATTGAACCGGGAAATAAGTAATATGTGCATCCTTGATGTAGAGGAATAACCAAATATTTATACAATGTTGTTGGAAATGATCATCGAACGATTATCCATCATGATGAAGCTCACTCGATGACAGTTAAAACAAAATGTCGTCTCTTGGTCATCTGAGATTAGGTATTTACCTTGTGGTGGCAGGTTCCACCACATGACGTTTCCTTAACATGCCGTCATTTCAGCACGCCGTCGTTCATGTGCTAATGGACTGCTTTGTGCTTTTCAGGTATGAATAAACACCATGAGCAACAGGCTTCATTTAACTAAGCCGTGGTTGCACACCAGGAGGTGATGAGCCACTCTCCCTTTCCACCTAATGTGACACAGGTAATGCAAACATCCTCCAGGAACAATAAGCCTATGTACAACAAAACCGATGTTTGCTTCACTTATTTATTCGGTTTAGGGTCTCTAAATGCGGACTTCTTCAAATGACAGCATACAAATCCCGGCGGTGGGGTAGAATATATGAGATTTATTGTGTTCAAAACTTTCAAAGGAATCAGCAAAAATCTATAATATATCAAATATTAGTATGGAATGACCAAATGCTGGCGCAATACGAAAAAAACGGTACAATTCTCAAATTAGTGTCACATCCAAGATATGTTTACTAGAAGGCTCTATAATTCCCTGCCAAAATATTTGTGCTGGCTCATTGATTGATGGCTATTCAAAGTCTCAGTGACCCATTAGCGTCCTACAGGTCCCCTTTGTTCCACCCTCAATGGATCCATTAGCATTGCTGTTGTTATTCAAATGCTACATTTCCTGACAAAGTTTAACTCTCTGAGGAGGACTTCTCAGATAGAATGACGGAGGCTACTAGGTTGTCCAGTGGACGTTTGTGGAAATGTTGTTGTTTATATTAATATAATAATCATTTTTCACTATTCTTTTTCCTAACTTCTTTCATTGTTTACTGTTCTTGCTTTGGTGCTGTATTAATTTCCCCATAATTTCCCAACACCGGTCTTCCAAGTCAAGGAGTTGAATAAGGGGTATTACCCGTGCTGTCACTGATGGCCGCGTAAACCTAACTTAATTATTAATTTACCATCATTAGAGAAGGTATTTTGCAACGATAGTGCCTTTCACAGTGGCATACCTGAAAGTACATTTCTTAAAGATTAATCACCATGTGCAGTAAACTATATGTTCCTTTTGTACGATACCTTTTATAAAATGAAAGTAAATGATTCAATCCACCATGGATTGAAAATGAGATTATTATAACATTACCAATTGTTGTATGATTGGAACCATGCTTTACAAAAAGTCCTTTTGTTTGGGAGCCACATCCAGTGTGCCCTTGTGATCTGAGCACATTAAAGCAAAAGTTACCATAAAAGTAAAAGAAGATTATTACGTGTTACGATTGTAAATGTAATGAATCATTTGCACATGAAATTAGAATAATAAATGATCCCATGCTTTTACAGATCAGTCTGTCCCATGTGCTGACCCATCGGATAAACAGTAAAAATACCAAGAGTAGCCTTAATACAATACCCTGTTTTATTCCGGGATTCTGATTACATAATCACAGAATGGGAGGAAAAGAAAACTTGAGAATATCCTTTGTGATCCCCTCGTAAGTGATGCTGCACCTCACGGAGTAAAGGAGGAGTTGGTGGGAGAAAGTAAATGGAGAGGGGCACATACCAATGTCATGTCCGATCTCCAGCAGAGGCTCCTGTAGCCGACATGGCTATCTCATCTTCGATTGTAAGGCTTACGAGCTGGCCTGCAAGAATACAGATAAAACTGAAGCTGAAGGGACTAAAACCAATGCGTCCCTGATAAATTAATGAAATCATCCCTAATTTTTGAAATTAAAATTAAAAATAAAAAACGCAAAACTGCCACGTTGGTTCCTCTATGTTAGATAGGATAACATCAAGACCCTTCTCTAGGGATATTGTCACTTTAAGGATGGCCAGATGTGTATGAGTCGCTTACCTGGGGAATACATGGCACCAGGTTGCATTATGGGTACAGGACAAGTCTGTAGAGACAGTTTGATGCTCTGTGGAATACCCTGCTGGGAAACACTGGTCTTCCATCCATCCATTACTTTGACGTGTACCACCTACATAAACATTACTGCTGAAAAAATACTCTCCATCATGGAAATGGCGACTCCTTTCCGTAGGATAAATTGTGCTGCGACAATGCAAAAAAAAAAGGTTGGTTTGAGGATCACAAAAAATTCACTGTGTTGACTCAGCTTCCAAATTCCCTAGATCTCAGTCAATCAATCATCTATGGGATACGCTGAGCAAAAATCCATAGAGGCCCTAGCTCACAATTTACAGTGCCTAAAGGATCTGACGCCAACCTCTCAGGGATCGTATGAAGTCCATGCCTCAATGGGTGGGATCTATTTTAGAAGTAAAAGGGGGGCATGTACAATATTAAGTAAGGGGTTACAATGTTATGGATGATTGCTATATGTGTCAGATTTTTATAAGATCTGAGAAAAATATGAAAAACATTGATGCCCCAAAACTAACTGGTAACTATGCTAACAAAGGCAAGCAGATCCAACAGAAAACATAACCACCTGGACACAGGCAATAACTAGGCCCATGCTGTCGATTTGAACCGCAGGGCTATATCCCTGAAAAGTCCCCAATCCCCTGCATTGGGCGATTAAACTCCCTGATTGAACCCCTCAAATGAAATGGAAAGTTGCATCCACATTGTTTATTGTTTAAAAAAAAAGCTCTCCTCTAATGACTAAAAATATGAAAAATTATTATAACTATGATTTATACAAGGTAGACCTCCACAAATCCATTCATATTCACCAAATCTGGACTACATTGGATCCACAGTTTGGAAGTTATGATCGAAAAACATTGTTTTTTATTAAAAAAAAACTCTGTCCTTTTACCCAGCCCGGTGGGTAAAATATCATCCACTTAAAAAAACAACTCGTTCAACTTACTTAAGAAAATCATGGAAACATTTCTAGGGTATCTAGGTATTAGGAAGGCATTTCCCCAAAAATAGTTTTTCATAGAAAAGTTCCCCCTAGTGATCAAATATGAACTTATACATTGAAATAGGTAATTTGTAAGATAGTATTCAAAAAATTATGACAGAAGTTATTTTCAAAAATGCTCACCCTAGTGTGCAAAATATGGACTATTAGAGTAAAACAGTATAAAAATAGATCTCTTCAAGTTGATTTATATGCAAACAAGTTGTACTGAATCGAACCAATAGATAGATAGACAGTTAGATAGATATTATTAATCTCCAGAGGTGAAATTCAGTCATTAAAGCAGCTCCAAACAAGCATTCGAACAGATGGCAAAACATATTATATAATAAGAATTGTTATATATATATATATATATATTATATTATATAAATTACCTAAATAACCTAAATAAACAATTGGATTACACAGAAACTGCTTAAATTATTTTTCATGAAGCCTCGAGGTATGAATATGTTGTGGGGAAGATTCCGTAACATTCCGAGTGGATCAGGATTGACGGCAGATAAAAAACATGTTTTTTTTCACTTCCTTTGAGATTCCAAGAATCCTGAGAGCAGCCACCTTGAAGGCAAAGATGTCTTGTTTGAATTTCGATTGAAAAAGCTATTCGACTTTATTAGTGCCCTTCTCCAAATTATATTATTTTGCTGTTGTAAGGACCTTTGTGTGCATAAGCCTCAGGGATTGAATTTGTTGCCACCAATAGCAAATACGAGAAAGTACTTGGGTAGTGTACACCTAAACCAAGGCAATAAACCTTTCCTATTATGTCAAATAGAAATCGTCCCATTATGGTGTGAACCCTCTCATATGAATCTTTCACAATGAAACCTATAGGTGGAATATTGAATAACATTGGTATCATTACTATGTAATATAAATTTTACTGTAGCACCAGCTAACATTATTCATTATCTAATGCTTATCCTGTTCAGGGTAACAGGGGTTGGAGCCTCTCCCAGCTAACATTGGGTGAGAGGCAAGGTACACCCTGGGTAAGTTGCCAGTTCATTGTAGGGTAGACACACAACCACTCACTTCACTCCAATAGGCAATTTTGTGTCAACAACATCACATGTTTTTGGACTGTGGGAGGAAGCTGGAGTTCCTGGAGAGAACCCACGCAGAACAAACAAACTGCACAGAAAGGCTGGCATATGTGGATTTGAACCCAGTACCTTTTTTCTGTGAGGCAGCAGCGCTAACCATTGTGCCACCGTGCGGCCCAGCTAACATTATGTTCTGGCTAAGTTGAGGATAAGCATAAGCAGTACTACGCTGGACCCTACTACAACACTAATTGTCATTAGCTCTATTTGATGCTATTGTCATTGTCAGCACTAAACCTTACCCTGTAGACAACTAAGATTTGCTCTATCAGAGGCTAAGCATTATCATTCCTGTACATGACCCTGCTGAAAACCAACATAAGCTAAACAAAAAAACAAAACAAACCAAAACAAGCTCTACTGGAGGCCAAACAATATCAATTCTAAACTTTACCCTGTAGAAAACTAACATAAGCTCTATTTATGGTCTTGGATTATCAAACATAAATTCTACCCTGAAGACAACTAACTTAAGCTCTCTTTGAGGCATAGAAATATCAATACTAAAATGTACCCTGCTGAAAACTAACATCAGCTCCATTTGAGACTACACATTATCAATCCTGACATCTACCCTGCTAACAATTAACATCAGCTAAAATTAATTATATTTGAAGGTAAGCAATATCAATTTTATGCCCTGTTCAAAACTTACTATAGCAAACAGAGGCTAACATTGTCAATACTCAACATTACCCTATTGGCAACTTATATTAGCTAACGTTCGCTCTATTTGAGGCTAAGCATTACCAGAACTGAACATGAGCCTGCTGACAACTAACAACAGGTGTATTTGATGCTATAAGCATTATCAATCCTAAACTTTATCCTGCCAATAACATTAATTATATTTTAGGCTAAGCGTTATCAATACTATAGCCTGCTGACAACGAACATTAGCTATTATTAGCTATTTTGAGGCAACCAATTTTCAATACCAAATTTTACCCTGTAGACAAATAACACTAGCTCTATGTAACACATGGTCAATCCTAAACTTTTCTCTATAAACAACTAACATGTGCTCTATTTCAGGTTAAGCATTATCAATATTAAACTTTACGCTGCTGGAGACTAACACGAGCTTACATTAATTATATTTGAAGCTAAGCATTTTCAATGCCATACTCTGAAAACTAACATTAGTAGTTAGGCGAACATTATGCGGGGCTTAGCATGATCAATCCTAAACTTTACCCTGCTGACAGCCAACATTAGCTATCACTAGCTCTATCTGAGGCTATGCATTAGAAATACTAACCTTTACGCTACTGATAATTCAAATGAGATAACATTAATTCTATTTTAAATGAAATATAATCAATTCTATACTCTGCTGAAAACTAACATTCAAATAGATGCTAACATTATGCTTAGCTTCTAAGGGGTAAACATAATAAATCCTCTACCTGTGTTGGTGTAGGTGTTGACAACTGACAATAGCTAACATTAGCTATATTTGAAGCTAAGCATTACCAATGCTATACCCCACTGACAACTTACATTAGCTCTATTTTAGGCTAAGATTTACCAATACTATACTATAGCCTGCTGACAACTAACATTTACAAAAATTATCTATATTTGAGGCCAAGCATATTAAATACTAAACTTTACTCTACTGAAAATTGACATCACCTAGCATTGGCTCTATTTTAGGGTTAGAATGATCAATAATACACTTAACCCTGTTAAAAACTAGTAGTAGATCTATTTGAGGCTGAGAAATATCAATACTGAACTTTACCCTGTGGACTAAGATTAGCTCTATTTGAGGTTAACCATCATCAGTACTGAACTTAACCCCATGGACAACCAACATTAGCTCTATTTATGGCTAAGGGTCCTAGGGTTCATAGAAAGGTGCGATATAAGTCAATTTATTATTATTATTAAGCATTATAAGTACTATACCAAGGTGTGCTGACAACTGCCATTTGCTAACATTGGCTCTATTTGAGGCTACCTATTATCAATACTAAGTTTTACCCTGCTGAAAGTGGACATTAGCTATTATTAGCTATATTTGAAGCTAAGCATTATCAAAACTAAACATTATGCTACACCCAACTAGCATTTGCTAATATCAGCCAATTTTTATCCATTAGCAATCAAAAACTTTGCCCAGCTGACAAGTGACATAACCCTGATGTTGGGCTAAGAATTATGAATACTATACTTTATATCTCTAATCTAAATATATGCATATTTTAGAGAAACCAATACTTTGTTTTTGGTGACTTGGCTCTATGTCGATAAATATGAATAAAATGATTTTAGTCTAAATACTTAATGTTGATATTTCATTTATTTACTTGACCATGTGACTCGTGTAGCGCAGACTCCTCCCGTCAAGCTCAGCTCGAGCGAAAGAGGGAAACATCTCTGAACAACCGTCCAATGAGAAAACGCCCTGTTGGCCCTACAGGCGTCCCGTCATGCGCGTGGCTTCAGCGCTACGTCAGCAGTGATACAGAAACATGGCGGTGTCCACAGCACAGTACCCGGCTGCCAGTGCTCGCCTGTTATTATTAACTTTTCTCCCAACGTTAATATTTCACTGCAGCGTCGCAGATTTTATAGGAGGAGGTTCGCCGCAAGAAGAGCTTCCTCACCGCCGCTTTGAGTACAAATACAGCTTCAAAGGACCGCACCTGTCTCAGAATGACGGCTCGATTCCCTTTTGGATCCACACTGGAAGTAAGTTTGAGTCCAGCTGTTAGCATCACAGAGCTGCTGGTGCTTTTAGGATTCAACACTCTGCACCAGACAGCACAACGACCCTGCTTAAGCCTAATATTGTTCAGAGTATTGGGATGTAAGGGTTAATTCATTCACAGGTCATGCACCAGGAAATAATGCATAGATTTTAGGAATACAGCTTGATGTCCTAGGACAGCATCTAAGAGCATAAATGCTTTGAGAACATGTGCAGACAGATAGAGACTGAGCTAAAATGGCCCTTTGGAGTCTTGCATCAGACTATTGAGTTGTGTAGTTGCTGACATAAGTGATCAGTGATTATGAGATAACGGTGTATTCCCTCCATAGTAGTACAAATTCAGGTATGTAGCCAAAGATTATTGTCTCGGTTATTAACTCCGCCAAAGAATGGAAAAAATGTCATGTTTTCCGCCAAGTTTGTTTGTTTGTCAGCCCATCAGCAAGATTATGGAAAAACAAAAGGGAGATTTGCATGACATTTTTCCCAGAGGTTGTTTTTGACATATCTTGCAGATAATTAAATGTTGATGACATTGCAAAGAGTTTTAGGATTTAAAAATAAGAATAAAAAAAAAGAAGAAGCTTTTTGGTGTAGTGATGTGCTGGCTAGGTTCTCACTGCAGGAAAAATCGGACCACGGTCTTAGTATTTGCAGTGTGGCAGGGGGAACAGCACAAAACACATGGAATCTGGAAGTCATACAACATTGACATTGATGTCGCAAAGATGAGCTGGCGATCGCTATAAACGCTGTAAACACTATCAACACTTTAACTACAAACAAAAGCGTTGAAATTTACTTTAGTGGCTTCCATCTTGCATCCATATTGACAACATTCTGCATGTAGCGTCTTTGTTATTGTTTTTTTTTGCGCATTCAGGTCACATTAGGGTCGTGAACTGTTTATACTTGAGCACAATAAAAGATTCATATTTTGAGTAATGTGAACAGCTACAAAAAAGAAATCCGATCAAAGAAAAAAAAGAATCGGAGTTCAGTATTAAGACTGGCAGTGTGAACGTAGCCAATGTTGCGGGATACTCTCTTGAAACTGTGTTCATTATTGATGACTTTGTTCCCTTGGGGGTGGCTCTGGAGGCTTAGTGACCTGAACAGAGATGCGGAAGTAGAAGGAACAAAAAACGACCTGCATAATCAGTTGGCAATTTGTGCACAGTAATTGGTTGTCATGGTAACACAGGGGAGAAAAAAAACACAAAATAAATAAGATTATTCAGGACGATAAGCGAGTTCACCAAATTCCCAATGAGTTAGTTAAATGTCAAAGGAGCAAAGTTTTTCTTTGTCTTGAAGGTGATGCTCACTTCCATTACAATGATTGACAAATGATGGTTTAAAAGTTATCATTTTTTATTAGTTCTTATTACAGCAAGTTTGCAAATGTCTTTGTAACATTGAGTGAACCTAGACTGTTGTCACAAATCTGAAGAGGGGAACACAATATTTTGAAGTCAGCTCGTTATTTCTCAGAGACTTCACTGACAGACATCCTAGAGCAGCTGACAGTGCTGCCAAGAAACGGGAAATATTTGAGCCTTTAAGGCTACTGTTAGCGAGCATAATAATGTTTATATATATTAAAAATAAGACAACTTGTGTTTACCCCATCTTACCAACCATGTCCTCATCTACACTCAGTCCATCAGTGTTCTTTTGTCTCACTACAATGTAGGCTGATCGCTATGGCAACTTCTTTGTTTACATGTCACAGGTGCTTCTCAAGGGGATTGCCTTAATTTTATTGGAATTCTTTGGAGTGCAATACTCCATTACATTAGAATCTTGAAGTATGTGCATTATTTTAAATCTGAGAGAAGATTATCTGCGGAGATGTTCTATCTGTGATGTGATATACTGGGATAAGATTGTTTACTACTTAAGTTGATGGGGACATAAGAAATGCATCACACAAATATATGAAACTCATTAGTTGTCATGCTATCTTCCTAGACAACATGCCTATATAATTGTGCCCATTCTCTCTATTCCCCTGTCCATCCCAGATGCCATTCCCAGTGCTGACCAGGTGCGCATCACGCCATCCCTCAAAAGTCAGAGGGGCAACGTGTGGACGAAAAACATAGTTAATTTTGAACACTGGGAGGCCGAGGTGACCTTTAGAGTATCTGGAAGAGGCAGGATGGGAGCGGATGGTCTGGTAAGGAATGCTTAAACGGCTGTGTGGTTAACAGAGTCGGTCATGGACTATTTATTTAAACACATCTGATCTCTGTTTCTGTTCAGCACATAAAGGCACACAAACAGTCTCACTCATATGCACTCCTATGGGAAATTTTAGGGCTACCAATTTCGTAGTACCAAGAGGGAATCGGTATGAGCGCTAGCAATAGCCATGCTAATGTTTTACATTGTTTTACATTACATTGGAGCAGCACGGTGAAATTATTTACAGGTGGACTCTTCGATAAACTTTAATGTTGTGGAATACCCCATTTCATGTCTCACACCTTAAGAATAACGTAAGGAATTTATATTTATATATTTATATATATTTATATATATATATATATATATATATATATATTTATATATATTTATATATATACATTCCTTACGTTATTCTTGTTTTTAGTTTGACAGTTTTAATCCCTCACTAGATTACACGTATTACGCCCTGCCCCGGAGCACAATACTTACTGTATATACTTCAACCTGCATCCATACTACAGTTCAACCCGTGTAATTTTTGGAAACCCTGGATCTGAATGCTCAAATTCTAGCTTATGCTGGCTAGCGGGATGCATTTAACAGTTAGTCATCGTATGGACCATAATCTACTCCATCCCTCATTTACACATGCCTTACACCCATTCATTTCCAACCTCATTTTGTACGTGTGGACCAGAGATTACCTGTAATGAGAGCCGATAACTTTTTTTGGTACAATTGTTTAAAAAGTTCTGTTATCCATACTGAGAACTTGTTGCCCGTCACGATTTGCACATGAAACAGAGATGGTTGTGTTTGAAGTTTGAACATCCTGTTTTGGTAATTCCGGGATGCTTTCAGGGTTATATGACTGTTCTCTCACCTGACAGAAGAACCAGTATGAAATGTATAAACATTTTGAGCCTCTCCTGGAACAATCCAGATTATTTAATCTTTACTGGACCTGAAATTCTCACCAGATTGTTAGAACCAGTGTAATTATAATATTATGTATTATAGGTGTCAGTAAGCTTGTCGGACTGTCTGTTTCTTTTATCTGTAACATCTCACAACCTATACAGATTAGCTTCCTCAAAACTGATACAAACATTAACCATGATTAGTCGATGTGTCCTTTGTTATTTTCATAGATCTTTAGTTGTTTCCAAAGAAACAACATTTTTAATCTGAGTCACAATGGTGATGGTGAATATGCTCCAAAAGAAAATAATTTCTTTGGAGCATTTCCATTAGCCATACATTCAAGTTCCGCCAAACTTAACACATAAATTAACCAAACCACAGTTATGCCTTTTGATATTTTTTTCTTGTATGCTTGTTTGGTTATCATGTAAGCACAAATACACATATTGATCTGAGAAGATGGGTACTGATCAACTGGGGGAAGAATTGATTATTATCGTACGAGAAGTTTGAAGTTTCATAACGTACAGTCATGAAACATGACTGTCTGTAGCTGTCCTGTGTTGTTTCATTGTATCACGATGTGATGAAGTCTGTTCATAGCTGCTTTATGACACATGAATACCTGTAACATTGACTGTTTCACTGGTGACCTTAAGACTTAACTCTGTCATTAGAGAAACCTAAGAGATAAACTTAAAAAACATCAGCAGCTTAATGAGATCTGCCTTTACCTTTTTTATTACATAAATTATTATATAAATGTCTTATAAAACACACTATTTGCATGACCCCTTCTTCCTTTTTCAACAGGCTGTGTGGTTCACCAGTGCACAAGGCCTGGATGGTCCAGTTTACGGCGCTGCTGACATGTGGAACGGAGTTGGAATCTTCTTTGACTCATTTGACAATGATGGAAAGGTTGGTTTCAACTTCACAAGTAATTTACCCGTCACTGTTAGTGATTGTGTATTTCCAAAAGACTTCCTGAAAGTAACTTAAGTGGTCAAAACTGGCTTACACTGAAAGATGTTTTCAGTCTGTATTTGTGTCTGCCCTTGTTATTTTCAGAGAAAACGTATGTCTGCACAAACACAGCATCCGTTAGATTGTTACCGTTATCAACTAGTTTTAAGTAACTAGGTTTTAATGAAACATAACCATGAGCGGATTTGTTCAGTGAACATACATAACAGTCAGTCAGTGCCATCCAAAACAAATCTTCCATAGCTTTATATCATATTTGTGCTCATGTGCTGGATTGATGTTTTTGAACAAATAACCTAGAAGCAAATCCTCGCTTGGTCTTCAGATGAAAGAAATAAAGATTAATGCTCATTTCTTGTTTTCTTGTCTGCTTTCCAGAAAAATAACCCTTCTATAATTATTGTGGGAAACAACGGCAAACTTGTTTATGACCACCAGAAGTAAGTAAACATTTCTTCTGCCTTTCTCTGATGTCATCACCAGCTAAATTTTAACGACTTAAAGAAGATTAGAAAATATGATTATATTTGCTTAGAGAGTAAATAATCCTCTATCTTTTCTAATCTCCCCCAGGACCAGTGAAAGCTTTAAATCACTTTTTCAGAGCCATTTCAGTTTTTTCTTAGAGTTCACAGAAACATAGATCATCTTTTAAATGCAATCATACAGTATTCATCATGCATACGCGGAGTGTGTCTGTTTATGTCTGTGCCTTCGACAGGTGGATCTAACTTTTGTGTTTTTCTTGTTTGTTGTTTTGATCCAGTGACGGCAGCACACAGGCCCTTGGTACATGCCTACGAGACTTCCGCAACAAACCATATCCTGTCAGAGCCAAAATAACATACTACAAAAAGACATTGACGGTAGGAGAAACAATATATTGTAGTACGTTGAGTTGAGTTTAACACAAGAGGGTTATATTTATTACTTGTACTTTTCTTTTCCGACTCTGTTGCTGATCACAATATCTCTTCATATTCACAATGTCTTTTCTTTAATTGAATTTTTGTTCTGTCTTTCCCCTCAGGTGATGATCAACAACGGTTTCACTCCAGACAAAGAGGATTATGAATTCTGCACCAGGGTGGACAACATGGTCATTCCCAGTGAGGGATTCTTTGGCATCTCAGCTGCCACTGGTGGTTTAGCAGGTACGTTTCTTAGCTGCTTTTCAAAATATGAGTAAAAATGTGGGTATTGTTTGTAAAGAAAGGCAACAACTTCTCCTCTTACTAAAACGCCACAGTTCTATTTTATTCATTCAGTAATTACATTTGTTGTTTTGGTTTATTCATCTTAAATTCTGGACAGCAAGGATTCCTTAGTCTAAAGTAGGATTTAAAAAAAGCAAAAGAAAATAACTAGTGGCTACATCCTATAACAACAGAAATTGAGTGTTTCTGATATCATTCCATTACGAAAGCATTACCACGTTATTATCTCACTATAATAAGTTTAGTATAACACCTGACGTTTCACATTGTAATAGAAATGTTATTCTATTTTTGTTACCCTGATATATATTGTTACCTCATTACACTTAAACCAATAGAGATTCCGTATAACCATCATGTGACTTCCTATTACAAGAAATAATCTTGCATTTTTAAGTGTATTGTATAATACACTAACAACAACATAAATAATTACCCTTGTAATACATAGCTGTTAGGAAAACTGTTGCCAATGTTTTAAATATAGTTATTTTCTAACGCAGAATTTCTTTCCTCCATCAGATGACCATGATGTTTTGTCCTTCTTGTTATTCAGACTCTCGGAGCCAGGCCAGCAACCGGTAATTTTCCAAGAGCTCTTCATGTTTTTACCCAATCATCTGTGTGTGTGTGTGTGTGTGTTCGTGTGTGTGTGTTTGTGTGTGTGTGTGTGTGTGTGTGTGTGTGTGTGTGTGTGTGTGTGTGTGTGTGTGTGTGTGTGTGTGTGTGTGTGTGTGAGTATTGCATGCATGTGTGTGCACCACATAGCTTTATACACAACCTCTATTGAGGTCAGAGAGGGTTTTTTTTCTGTCTTTCCCATTGAAGCCCCCACCTGAATCTGAGATTCCTAAAGAAGAGCAGGACAAGTACCAAGAGGAATTTCAGAACTTCCAGCAAGAGCTCGACAAAAAGAAAGAGGAGTTTCAGAAAGAGCACCCAGACGTCCAAGGAGATCCAAGTTAGTTTGAGACCACGGCACCAATAAAATATGACAAATACATAAGAAAATTTTAATGCAAACATTTTCAATTTTACTGTTTTTGCGTGTATATATTTTTTGAGGAAAGCAAATCAAATATTGCTTTGATCAATCAATTGATTGATAAATGGGTAAATAATTAAACCCCAATGCACTCAAAGAAACATGGCAGAAGATCCTGCATATATGCAACAGCTCTTGAAAGGTTTGTCCATTTCATTTGAATCAGTCTAAATTGAGAATTTACTTCAGTTGAAGACTTGTACGAGAGCGTGAATGACCGGGAGATTCGTCAGGTGTTTGAAGGCCAGAACCGGATCCACCTGGAGATCAAACAGCTACATAGGCAACTCGCAATGATCCTGGACGAGCAGCGCCGATACGTTTCTGTCATCAGCGATGAGATCGCCAAGAAGGGGACAGACACTGAGTTGGGACAGGTGAGGTTGCAAAAGGATGCGTTCAAACCAGATATGGACAGGAAAAGAATAATTTTATATTCTGATCAATAGTTACACTTCCGCTCATTCTCATTGTGTATCCAGAAACAAAAACAGATTTCATCTTATGTGTGCCCTCCACTCTTGTGTCTTTCCTTGTAGCCGGACGCTGCCAGTCAACAACAGCTGGGCTCTGTTCTCGCCACCCAACAGGAGGTTCTCAAAAACATGAATGAGTTGAGGTAAGTAACAACGGCTACAGGTCTGTGTTGTTGTTGGTATCTGGTCAGTCTTTAAAAAATAGCATTTGTTTTGCAACAAACCAACAAACATAAAGATGGGGTCCATGATACTCCAGAAAAACAAGGGAAATCCCAGCGGTTAAATCCCTCCAGTCATATTAATCTCAGGATGTAATAGCTACAGCATCACAGGTGCCTGTTAGCCTGATAATCCAGCTGCAGGAACAGCTCCCTCGGCCGTCACTCGCTCACTCACTCGCTCCCTCGACCGTCACTCGCTCCCTCACTCACTCACTTATTCACTCACTCACTCACTCACTCCCTCACTCACTCACTTATTCACTCACTCACTCACTCGCTCCCTCGACCGTCACTCGCTCCCTCACTCACTCGCTCACTCGCTCACGCGCTCACACACTCACTCACGCGCTCACACACTCACTCACGCGCTCACATGCCCATTACAGGCACAGGTGCACTTAAAGTCACAGCAATAACTTCTGATCTTAGCTTTCAAAATTTTGCTTCTTTTTTGTCTTTGCATGTTAATAGATAATACATATATGAATTACTTTTTATTAGTTGCAAAATTGTGACCTGATGTAAATTAGGACTTCCTTCGACATGTTTGGAAATGTTCTCAAACGCTTTATCAGCTGCCTAAAAGTTTGTGTGAAAATCAACAGCAGGTCTTTCCAAATGTCTACATTCCGGTACAATAAGGGAGCATGAGTGGACATTCTGACTCCACTTCTGACTCCACATTCTGAGTGACTATTTCACTCTTTAATCAACCAAAGTCATATTTCTCTTTTTTTTGCAAAAGAAGTTGTGTTGCTTACATTTTTGGCTATATGAAATGCTGTATACAGTGCATCCGGAAAGTATTCACAGCGCTTCACTTCCACATTTTGTTATGATACAGCATTATTCCAAAACGTATTAAATAAATTTTTTTCCTCACAATTCTACACACAATATCCCATAATGACAAAGCGGAAAACGTTTGTTTGAAATTTTTGCTAATGTATTAAAAATAAAGAAAGGAAATATAACATGTACATGTATGGCTTGAACTTTTTCAACATTTACAGAAACTTTATTGTTGGAACACACAACACGGACTAGTCTTCTCTCCCAATGCAAATTTGGCGGTGCATGAACTCGTCATTGGTTTACAAGTTGTCTTTCTTTAGACCACATTGGTAGGTTCTAACCACTAGAGACCGGAAACACCCATGAAAATATATATAAGTATGTATATATATTTTCATTTAAATACAATAAAATATAAATATAAATATTACACTGCAATATAAATATTACCCTATACAGGAAATACACTAGAAATATTACAATATACTAAAATATAATACTATACTAAAAAAAGATACTATACTACAATATTACAATATACTGGACAGAGATGACTGCCTGCATTGATTTTAACACAGAACAGCTTGAGAGATTTTGTGACAGTGTGCTTGCATGGATAAAATTCAGATGGTTTTGGGGCAAAATGTTAAGTAAGTCCGATAAGGTGTAGAGAATGTAATTTTTACAGCTTGTCTTTTTTGAAAAACATATTTTTGCTCTTGTACTGCTCACCTAAAATATGTGTGGGCTCAGTAATTTTGAGCATTCAATGGATTTAAAAAATGTCTGGCTCAGAACACCTCCTAGATTTGTGAGGGGAATTAAATTCATGTTTTTCTCCATTTCAACAGTGATGGAGTTATGAATTATCGTCCAAGTATTCATCTAACTCCCGGCTTGTTAACCTTTCTGATTCGTGTGTTAAAGCCTTGAATGTGAATCCTATTTCATTATTGCCTCCTAAAAATCAGCTGTGTAAACAAAGAAACGGTGTTTATTATCTGCATGTTTGTCCTGTCTGGGGCTCTTTCTGTCTTTATTTAAAGCACCATCTGCATTAAGAATTAATCAGAATCACAAGATATTAAAGATTTTTTTTGATATAACATTAATCTCTTAGCCTCATGTATCATAAAAGCACCAAGCTGTTTATTTGCCCTAAATCCAACCGTACATTCATGCTCAAATTACTTTGAATTCATCTTCATATCGTTGGCCCATTACTCACACAGACTGAAACTCTTGCTTACTGTCTCATTTGCAGTTTCAACACAAACACTTCTCTAAGGGAATCATATCATATAGATGGTAAGGAGAGGGTGAATGTTTCTGTCACGATTCAATTTCAAGAAAGCATATTATCCAAATGGCCCGAGACGAGGAGGTGACAGGAGTAAGCTGATTGACACAGTAAATAAGTTCAGACACTATAAAAAAAAAAAAAAGGCTGCAGCTGCTCCCTCTAATGTGCTAATGTGCACGACTGATCTGTATTACTTGTAGATTAAGCTCTCAGTTTATCCTGACCCATCTCTTACACGCAGAGTTTATGATAGGACTTCATCTTAGACTCTCTAAATATTCAAAGACGGCACTGGGAGCAAAAATGGGTCACTAGTAGCAGATAAAGATTAGATGTAGGCTTTAATAAATGCTCACTTACTTTCTCAAGGGAGATTTGTTCCCCCGCTCTGTGAAACATATTAGTTTTTTTATGTGTCATCCCTGTCCACCCTGTCCAGACTCCAGCCATGTGGGTGAGCAAAAAAAGGCCACATCTTATTACCGTTTTGTCCTTATCAGATTAGTAGTCTTTAAATACATCTGTCATTTACAGGAAAAACATGCTTTACCTCCAGCTGATTTCTTCTCACAATCCTTCCACAGGGCCTTCCTGCTTCCTTTCATTTGTTCAGTCATTTTGTTTTTTTATATAATCGTCTTAGACTTGTTAAGATTATAAGGGAAACTTATTGCTTTCTTCATGTGAGTAATCAACTTTAAGAAATTGCTTTTTGTTGAGAAATATGATCCAGACTTACACCGTTTGCATTCTCCTCATAACAGCTCAAACTGTATTTTTACAACTTTTACTGATGAAATTGGAAGTCATGATACAGACGGACAAAACAAAATGCATATTTTATTACTGGTGAGCCATGGTTTTAACATCTTTTTAGGGGATTATGTATAGACATTTATGATGCCACGATAAAAAAATTAATTAATTCATATCAACCGCTTATCCTGCTAAGGGTGGCGGGGGGCCGGGAGCCTATCCCAGCTGACATTAAAATGAAAAATATAAATCTAACCTCATTGCAGCAGTTGCCAATTTTACGCTTTTTCTTTTGTAATTATTAAAAAAAAGTCAATATATTTTGTTGATTTTTGACCTTCACAGATGCCACTAGAACTGTATTTTTAATTTGACATATGCAAGATTAGCAATTAAACAATTTTTTAAAAATTGAGGTGCACCGATCGATCGATCGACCGGCCGATTAACTGCCGCCGGGAGGCCATGGAATCAGCCTCATTCAGCCGATTCCATGCCAGTTATACTCATGTGCCGAACACGCACACCAAGGATGAGCTACCACGGCTACAATAATCTCCAAGAAAACACAAAGTTTGCAAATTGTAAAAACAGTAAGGACTAAATAGGAACAGCTGTGGAGGAACAAAATGTTCGGAATTCAATTGAAAACAATCCTACACTTCATATTTAATCACCCCGAGGAACTTACAAAAAGTTTTAAGAAGCTAACGTTAGCAGAGAGGCTAAGCAAGCAAAAGTACAGAACCAGCCACGAGCCCTGAAGTCCCTGAACAAAGTCAACACATAACATATGATGGACTGAACAAGTCTAACAAAGTTTTATTTTCAAAAAAATCATACAATTGGTTTAAGGAACACACGGCGGGGAGGACCAAACGTGCACTACTTTCAACAGGTCAGAACACATACAAAATGTGGACCAGGCTTAGTTCCCCTGTGAGCCTTCAAAATAAGAGCACTTAAAATAAATTACTCATTATGATTTTAAAACTTTAAACAAAAAAAGCTGAATCGGTATCAGCCGGTCAGACTATAAAAATCGGAGCACGGTGATTGGCAAAGAAAATTGCAATCGGTTTACCTCAACTTTTTCCAAACATTTTCATAACGTTTTATTGGTTGCTAAATTTAGCTTCATATTTAGCAGATAGACTCCGAGGGCTGGAGTCTATCCCAGCTGAAAGGGCAGTGGCAGGTTTCACCCTGGATTTAATTACGTAGTTTAGTTTATTAATTAAACTTGGCCTGTGTTTCTATGATACAACATAATTAGTATAATTTTTAACACAATTAGTTATAGAAGAATCTGCTATATCTGTCTTTTTTGCTTTTGTCCATGAAAGAAGAAAAAATACATAAATAATTGTAAATTAATAATAATCAGCTCAGCTCAGTAATGATTGTCAAGGTGAACAGACAAGCAATTCAGTTGTTTTAAATTGCAGAAATTGGCCTCATGCAGCTAATTTACTTTTCAAATATTATTTATATCCAAATTTTTTACTAACTGTTGATTTTAAACTTCTGATCTCCCAACAAATGACTACAGTTGAGTTTTAACCTCCGTGCAAATCTTTCCTTTCAGCACTGTTTAGACAGAGCAGCTGATATTCCTGCAGCCAGTGCAACTCAATAAATTATCAGTATTTCCTTACACTTTTATTTTTTACAATTTCTTTTCAGAGGCAATATTCTTTTACTGTTTGGACTTTTTCTCAGAAATGGAAAATATTTCACATTTTGCATTTTTTCAGGTTTTATTTCAGGTGAGGGAAATAAATGTTCAAATGATTTCATCCTGGCTGTTAATTCTCATCTACAAGCATTTGTAAGATTAGACCTGCAAAATTATTTTCTTTGACTTCAGCTTTTCAAAATGAAGCGGTAGTGGTAGGAAGATCTCTTTCTTTCACTTAGCAATGATACTACTCTGTCATTTATGTATCGATACATCGGTCCAAATAAATGGATAGTTAGATTCTTAGTGGAAGAGGCACATTATGCTCATTTATGATCAACAACAATCTTTCAATCCAAATATATAGAGTTTTTTTTAGTTGTTTTAGTTGTTATCTGTGTTTTATCCATCTTTTATTCTGCACTCATTTTGGACATCACTGCATTGAAATTTTAACTGTAATGTACAGATACTCATAGACCAAACAAGAAGTGTCTGTTCTTTCACACCACCTTCTCTTCCTTGATCTTTTAAAGAAAGAATTGATCTACTGTTTATCTACAGCATAAACCGAAAAAATGTTTCTACTGGTTATATATATTTGGTCAAGCAATTACAAAGAAGAAATATAAAAGAATACAAAGGTGTCTAATCTAATGTCCAATGCTTGTTTTAATCAGACACAGACAAACTCTTGATCAAAGAATGCAATGAATTCAAAATGAGCAAATGATTTGGTTCCATTGTCAATTACTTTACTCGTGTCTTTAGCATCATAGCAAGACTCTGGTTTCCATAGCCCAGATAATGTTCCACTGTGGGCTGTGCCTTAACCTCCTGCACAAGTAATCTGTTGTAAGAACATGTTTTTATAAGGGATTAATTTAGCAATCATGACATTTTTTATCAGATGATAATTTCCTATTTTCAAACTTTGAGAATATGAAGCCTCTAGAGAATAGGGATTAAAAGATTAATTTTGGACGAATTGTATTGATGTTAATAAATGATACCACATAGCATATTTACTGCACACTATGTTTTTCAACGCAAATTCCCTCAACCCGTGAATCGTATTATTAAAGTAAATAGGTTCCAGCTTAAAGATGATTTATTTCATTATTGATGGGTTTTTGAGACCGGTGTTCTCCAGTACGTACAATGTATCTCCTCTTTTTCTGCTGCAGAAACTCATTTTACGAGTCCCTGAAACAGATCGGCTCAACACAGCAGCAGGGTAACGCAGGCGGTATTGGAACGTATGAGACCATTCAGCACTTTAACGACATCAAGGAACATCTGCACATGGTCAAAAGGGATGTGGAGCAACTAGTTCAACGCAATGCTCAGGTATGGAAGAGGTCGTATGCTATATGATTAAACTGATCAGAATTCAGGGGGCTTATATTTGTTCTGCATGTTTTTTTGTGCACAGAACCCTGCTGAGAAAATCGTGAAGTGCCCTGAGGTGCCCCCTATGCCTTCCTGTTTATCGACTGTTCATTTTATAATCTTCATTGTCGTCCAGTCAATCCTCTTCTTCTTATACATCATGTACAAGTAAGACCTCATTGTTTATATTTGATTGACAGCATGCACCTAGATATAAACCTCTATCTAAAGCGATGTTTCTCTAACTGGGGTACCATGAGGGTACTTTTGGCTACTTTGCCGGGTACGTAAAAATGATATATGTCTATACAATATGAAGTACTTTTGGTTTGGTAATTGAAATATTTAAACACATCACAAAACTTTCTAAAAAAGTGACCGCAGTAACTCTCCACTGCAATCCAAATTGCATTTTACTCCCAGAGTTCCTCCATGGATGTAGCCTCCCAGAAAAAGCTTCTGAAACCAATGACTTCCATACTAAGATTGAAGCAGAGTCCTCTCCTTTCCACTTTAAAATAATGGCTTCTGTGCCAGCATTAAAAGGAATGGATTGGAACTTCTACATATTGTGTCAGAGAGTAAACATAACAATAATAAATAATAATAATACATTTCATTTATAATTCACTTTACATTTCGGATCAAATCTCAAAGTGCTACAAAGTAAAAGCAGATAAAAGCATCAATAAAATAAATAAAATAATAACTATATAAAAACCTGACCAAAAAGCAGCAATGTTAAAAAATAACAAATAAAAAAATAATACAAAACAAATAACAGTAGATTTGCTGACACTTTTTAACCTATGGCTTCAATAAAGACTACACATAATGCCTTTTAGAATTTCTGAACTGTTTTGCATTCCCAGAGGCAGTGAAGCCTATGCAATTTTTTTTAAATTGTAAAACACAATTCCCAAATAGTAATACATTGGATAAAAAAATTAGTTATTTATTAATTTAGTAATGAACTGCAAACGTTGTCAATGTAGCTTGCAAGTGTTAATAAATAAACACATCGTTTAATTGTTTGTTTAAATCAAAGTATTTTTTCCTATAAAATGTTTTTGCGCTGATTAGCGATGAAAGATTTTTCTAAATGTTGTAGATTATTGATTGATCATTTTCTGTCTTTTCTCTCGTAGGAGTCAACAAGAAGCAGCAGCAAAGAAGTTCTTTTGATGAAATCCTTTTTCTCAAAGGAAAGTTTAAATGAGGGAATGTTAATTTTGATAATTTTGTTTTTGCTTTGATTATTGTCAGATTGTAAGTTATTGTACTTGAAAATTTGTTTGTTTTTTTGAAGAGGTTTGTTTTAATCATTTGAAGATTTTTAATTTGATCAGTAAATTGTTGCGCGTGAATGCTGGTGTGACTGGTGAGACTTATTCCTTACAGTATTTTTGGTTGGAGTTGTAATATGCCACAAATTCCCATTCCATGAAGCTGAAATGACAAAAAAAAAAAAACTGTTTTTGAAATGTGCAGTTTTTGTATTCAATAATGCTGAACTATTGGCAATGAACACAAGCAGAGAGAGGAAGAAGAACAGAAATCTGTTTCTGTTTGATTTAGTGAAACATGTCAGAATTGTTCTACATAAAAGGAAAACAAAGATGACCATGTTGCCCGAGTATTTTATCACGTGAGACACACGCCACACAAGATGCACAAGATTTCTAACTGACACACAAGACAAACTGCACTACTGGAGAAGAGCAGTGAGTAAGTAAATAGAATATGTATCATAGCTAAGATGGTGACATAAAATTCATAATATTGAAATATTATATTATTTTTATTAGGAGCAGTAGTAGTAGTAGTAATAATATTAATTATTTTGTAATAACAGACGCGGGCCTTCAAAGTAGCGCATACCTTTTTCATTTACAAACCATAGATGAAAACCCTTATATCTAATAGCTAATAATCCACTATATGAACTGTGATCCAGTATAGCTGTGCTAGGCTTCATTTATAAACTCAGGAGTTGTTACACAAACATGAAAGTGCCTTTTCCTGTATTTTCCATCTCTCCTGAGGGAACATCCTCAACGGATGTAAAGTTGGTGTGGCCCAGAATAACTGAACTTTTCTCACAAATCACAGATTGTTATGACGCTTGTATTACACTTTCATACACTGTTATGGATGCTTTATACAAAAGGTCTCTCTGTTGACATATATATTAATAAGTCATAATATCACAGTATTTTACAGAGATTTATAAACCACTAATACTCCGCAAACTAACAGCTTTGTAAGATTGAACTAGCATGCTAATGTTATCTGGGATGTCTTTAATGTATCCCATCATGGCATGTCAGTATGCTAGTTTGAACTAACTGGCAATCCACATGTGTTTACTGGGGCCTGTGTGTTGTATACCTATCATTAGCAGTATTACACAGAAACCACTTAATGATAAACCTATTAAAATTAGGAAGGTTCTAGATAGAGGGGAAGATTTCTTTCATCTTTCACTATCCAAGATAGTTTATCTGTCACTATTTTTGTCAATTAATCTTAAACTACATAAACGATAACATTGAAACTGGGTAGAAGTGTAGGGCATTGAAGAAAGAAACATTAAATGTTAGAGAGGAGCCATTCATTTATTTCACTTCCTTTAAGATGGAGCTTTCATTAGAATATTTATCAATTACACATAAAAGAAGTCATGGATTTTCATGAACGTTGTTGGAGGAGTGAGTCGTGCTGAATAGTGCACCCTTGAAATACCACAGATGAATGTTGGACCAGATAAAAGGATGGATAAAAGACTTTTTCCCCACTTAGTTTAATCAAATGACGACCTCATGATGACACTAGTTGAAAATTCAGTTAGTAGCATTTATAATCATAATAATAATAAAATATTTTGAAGGTCTGTTCTGTGTAAAATGTGATCGATATGCCTTTTTTTTTTTTTTTTTACTTAGATTAGACTGGATTTCATTCCCAGCGAAAGAAAACCTTATCAGGGATTACTTGTGCTTTGAGAAAGACCTGAACTTCTAAAACTTCTCCAAGAGGGCAGTGAGGGATCATTCAGGAAATTGCATCTTAGGAGATACATGACTCTTTCCCAACCGGGCCAGAGGTCATGACTCTAAATACGCTCGACAAAAAGAGTACCCATTGGAGAGTGGTGAGGAGAAAGCCAGTGCTAACGCTGAAGAACATTAACGCTCGTCTGAATAAGAGACTCACACATGCTAATACGCTCAGTGAGGCATAATTCTTTTTCACACTAGCCATTTTCGTATCGTGTAACATTTCTTGCCATATTGAATAAAATGATCGATGTAATCTTGAATTTTTTGTTTACCCAGTTTTTCTATGCTTCATGTTTCATTTTGTCCGACACAGTTTGGAACACGGTTTTCTGAGATACACACAGAAATAGATGAAATCAGGAGCACTATATATCTGTGAGACATTCTATAGGGATTAGAATTCTTAGAACGTGAAGTACAGAAAACTTCGGAGAAATCGTATCTTTGAACCTTTTCATCAGAACTGCAGCACAATGTCAGGTAGTTACAGCAAATAGACATAAATAGAAAAAAGTGTTCATTTTAATCATATCTATCACAGTCAAAGAGGCCAAGAGAAGGCACCTTTGGTTCAAAATCATGGTACACATATATGAAAACAAGCAGGTTACATTTATGAAGGAACACCTGCTGCATGTCATCCTTCTCATGGCGCCTCCATATTACACTGGTTGGTTATATGATCAAATAAAAGAACATTTTCCTGAAATAAAAATACACTCCATTTACTTAAAATCATATTTTTCCATATAGACTGCTCAAAAACACAGACGGGAGACACAGTCGTCATAATATGACACTGTCAGTTAAACCTCTGGGATCAGCATCTGTCTGGTTCGGAAGCAGGAGCGGTTGTGAATCCGTTCCTCCTGCTTTGGAGATACGGATTCTTGGAGAGGATTGTTGAAGAACAACAACCCAGCAGTAGGACTGTTATCTGCTCCTCAGTGTGAGGAGGAACAGAAGGAGAACTGTCAGAACCCTACAAACTGATCTCCAGCAGCTAGTGTTGAGCACATTTCTGACCAGACTGTCAGAAACAGACTCCATGAGGGTGACCTCACTCCATGAGCGCCATACATCTGGATTGACTCACCAGAGAACACTAAAATAGGCAGGTTCTTCATTAATGACAAGTTGTTTTCACAGATATGAGCAGGTTCACACTGAGGTCATATGACAGACACAGAAGAGTCAAGAGATGCCATGGTGAACGTTATGTTGCCTGAAAAATCAGACAGCAGGACGGGTTTGGTGGTGGGTCACTGATGGTCTGAGGAGGCATGTCCTTGGAGGTTCTCCCAGACCTCCAGGTGTTGAATCCAGCCCGCTATGGTTTATGATTTTGATTTCCACTAACCTCTCTTGTCATTTTGTTCCAAATGAATTCCACAGTGTATAACAAGGAAGCTTTTCAACTTTAATATTTCTTGTTCGAGATATTAAGTTCTCTCTTAATTTTTTTTGATGATTGTACCAAACCTATTAGAGTTCACAAAGGTGAGCATAGTAGTTTTAATTGAATTATCTCAAAGTGTTATCCAAGATATTGGGAGAAATATTTGGCTCAGGAGCATTTCTGAAATATTTGATTGCTTTTCACCGAGCTAACAAATGTGGATGAAGTAACAGAGTGAAATAAAACGTGAGCTGTCTCAAACCCCATCTCTCACCCTCCCGTCAATCATCCTCCCCCTGAACAATAGCACACCATGAACGATGACTCCAATGGGGGATAAACGAGGCTCTAATCCTGTTCCTCTCTCTCTCAGCTCTGTGGGGCCTCACCAGTCTAAGCTGCACACACGCCGGCTCCTACTCCACTAATATGATTAAGCACCAGTGGGTGGAAGCAGTATATATGCAGCACCAAAGTGAGGACACCCATCTGAAACCCTCTTTATGATGGTTTATGCTCCCAGTTCCTCTAAAGTAATGCATGAAAGTGTATATTTTGTTCAAGGGAAACATCTACGTAGGTCTAATTTAAGAATAGAGGGAAAACAGGTCATCTGCCTCTTAACATAGTGGAGCAGGGAGGATTAAATCCAGATTATGGTCGAAATGTTGTGTGTGTGTCAGTGTCTGTTGCTTGTTGTCAGTGTGTCCTTGGCTCCATAGTCAAGAAGCAGGTTAGCTAGAGAGCTACCGCTGGATTTGAGAGGCGAACCGAAACGGAACCATAAAGGGAGCCGTATCTTTATCACCTTCAAAAATCTTCTCGTCAGTGCAGAGTGAACAGTCACGATGGCTTTCTTGATCAAGAGCATGATTGGGAACCCCCTGTCAGGAATCGGTCTTGGAGGCGGAGGTGACAAAGAAGAGGAGGCCACCCCATCAGATCCAGCCAAAGCTGCAGGGATGACACGAGAGGAGTATGAGGAATATCAAAAACAGTTAGTGGAGGAGAAGTGAGTAGCAACATGGAATGTTCCCCACTTTGAATTGATGTCATTGGCCCAATGAGGAAGAGTATGGCTGAATACTCTGACCTTGACAAGCCGCTCTCCTGCACTACAACCCTTCCCTGTTAACTTTTAGCCTTTTTGTGCACTATTTTTCTAACTTACCATAACCACGAGCAAAGCGTCGCATATTTATATATATTTGTACATTTCATGTGCTTACTGCAATTTTAAGAGATGCATCCGTCCTGAAGGTCACAGCAGGGGTTTTTCTTTCACTAAATTTACTCCACAAGAACACACAGAGGGTAAAGGTCATATTGGACCTGGATAAATGATCTTCAATAATCTGTTTCTATATCAAGACCATTTATTTGATTGGATTTCGAGAGACTTTTCCGTTTTTTCAAAATATCTGGGCAAAGAGAATAAAAAAATGTAAAAACATTTCAGGATTGTACAGAAAATTTTAAAATGAAACACTAAACAAATTATGGAAAATTATGTTTAGCTGATTTATTTAACTATTTTAGGAAGCTTTTCCTACATTGACAGAAATTTGTAGACGTTTAGGGATATTCCTGGTATTTTTTTAATGACCTTATTGAAATTGTTGAATGAAATAACTTTTCATATTGAAATAAACTGGATGTTTATGATGCAGGCCAGATTTTACAGCATCAATCCGATCAAGTTAGTCTGTATTAGTTACAATATTAAATCAACCCTCTCCATTTTCATGTCCGGGAAATGACGTCAGTGGAACAGCGGTTATCATATTAGATATCTAGTCATGCATAACGATCATCCATATACAGGTTTGATGGATATACACAGTGGAAACACATTTCTTCCTAAAATATTTGCATGTATTTGTGTAAAATGTGCATATATAAACCCCCCGTCCAGAATATGTTTTTAAAAAAAGGTATAATTTGTTGATGACATAGTAGGCATAAGGGAAAGTGCGGGAGTCTCACCATGAAAATACAGGAATTTTTAGCGCTGACCTTTTGAAATCAAAGAGACTTAAACAAATTGGATTTGTTATATTGATTTAAAGTTCAAACAGTTTACAGTTTTTACAGTTTTTACAGTTTAACAGTAAAAAAAAAAAAAATCATTTATAAAATAATAAAATTAGATTAGCTCAATCTTTTGAATTTTCTCTTGGCTGTATTAAGTTACGTTGTGCGGTCCTTAAATGCTTTAATATGAAAAAAAGACATTGTACTTCGAATGGGACTTTCTCAGAAGTAATAGATTTTCGTTAGACTAAATAAACATAAACATGCAATGTGTAGTCGGCCTGCTGTGGCCGACCACAGATGACAGTTGCAGTTTGTTGAAGATTAGCAACCAAAACTATCGGGTGGTTAGATTCAGGAAAAGATCTGGGGATATAAATTAAACTGCAAAATATAAAAAATAAATTAGTTTAATAAAATCAATATTAATAAAACTATAATAAACTATTCCAGCTAATATTGAGCTACATTTTACACACCCATAGATTCAGGTTTAGATTCTGAAAGTTATTAAAGAATTACATTTTTGGGCAGTCGTAATGCTCATCTCGGCCTTCCAGTAGTTACACTATTATGCTTACCTTTAAGCCCTCGAGCAAAGTGCAATGGACTTACCCCATTTGTAGATATTCTTGCCCAATACAAGACAATTCAACTGCGTTTTTAAGAATATCTGGCTTCTTTCCAACATGGCTATCTTTGCAGTGTAAATATGTTACACAAGTTTACTCACATAAGTAATAATTCAACATTTTGACTTTAGGTTTGACACGAGACATAACCGAAAACCTCCTAGGTGGAAAACCTGCACCAGTCACTTTTTATTCTATGTTCAGTTCTGCACCTTTGTACACCTGCACACTTGTATTTCTACCTGAAACCCTTGTAAGTCATGCATCAAACTAGAACACACAATCAAAATGATTTTTTAAGATTAAGATGTGAAGAATAATAACCAAAAACTAGATTCAGCCACTGAAGGGAAAATGTTGGAAATCAAACTCCGTGCTGGTGTTTATGTCCATATTCAGATACAAACTTTCCAATTAAAAAAGATAAAATAACATTTTTACCTGTGATGATCTGCTATTCTTCACTGAAGCTGGCCGTGCTAATAATTTGCTTATATCTATATTTCAGGATGGAGAGAGATGCAGACTTCTTACACAAGAAGGCAGAGAGGGCGACACTCAGGGTGTGCCTGAGAGAAAAATACAGGCTGCCAAAGGTAAAGACGTTTTATCCCAATATAGCGTTTTTAAGTACTATAGAAATATGTAATACGCGTTTAACAACCCACCATGGACTTTAAGCCAGTATAAAGACACGTCCAGCATTTATGAAGGCATATTTTTATTAATATTACTGTGTGTGCCATTATTTATTTATTTATTATTATTTTTGTTATTTTGTTATATTTTGTTATTTTTATTTATATTTATATTTTTAACATTTCATTAATTTGTATTTCATTCAATTTTCTTATTACTATTTCTTATTTTGAATTTTTTCACTATGATTTATTGATATTTATATGACAATTATTATCTCCAGACAAACTTCCATGTGTGATGATGATTTATGAAGAAGACTGCTTTATGTCTAGTCAATTAAATTAAAGCGTCAGGGCTATTAATATAATCTAACATGATCCTGTTACTTTTGATTCACTTAAAAATAAAGCAGAATCCCACAACCTGCAGGATTCTTTTTGTAGTTTCCACATGGGTTCTTGTACCACAGTCAAAAATGCTGATAATTATTCTATTAATTCCTTGCTAATTTAATCGTAATCTAATTAAACTTTTTTGAATGTGACATTGGCAAATTATAGTCTGATTACAAGTAATCACATTACTTGTAATCCATTACTATCCAGCCTTAATTATAAACACTGCTCACAACAACATCATAGATGGTAATAAACTGTTTTGAATATTTGCATGGTCTTTATATACAGTAGTGGGTAGTAGAACAATATATTTAGTTCATGCATAGCTTTTTATTTTTCATCTAATCATACACTCCTCTCCTAAATTTCTTTTTTCTTTAAACAACCAGTAATTATAATCAATAATCTTATTTAAATATTCCATTAGGTTTCCTCCTGACTCTCTAGGTAGAGCAACGAATGTCTGCTTTATGGTTGAGGTTACCTTTATCTAATAGCAGCTGCAGCAAGGACAACAGGAGTTGGAAGCCATAGATTAGTGAGAAAGGCCGCGTCCTGGAGACGTTAGGCAATGTGTCCCTTATTGCACCTTGAGTCTTACAAAGCCAAATACCACTGAGCAGGTGTCCTGGAAGCATTAGGGAGCAGGGATCACTGGTTCTAAGAAGAGCAATACTACTACTACCACTTAAACGGGTGTAAAACAAACAATTTTAAAGGACCATAAAAGGAGAATAAGCTGTAATGGAGAAACCTAAAAAGGTATGTTGGGATTTTGGATTATTGGAAAACCAGGTTTTGTATAATATTAAAAATAATTTTAATGGTTAAACATTCTGGAAACGAACTGTTATGTTTTCTTGGAGAAACTGCAAACTCAATGTACAAAAATGCTCTTGTATACCACGGCTTTATTAATCTGAATGCAGTGGTGACCTTGGTTGCAGTCACCACCCGGTTTTCCGCGTTAAACAATGGCCACACATCTTTGCCCTGTCTTATAAATTGAAGCAACGCACAAGTGATTGGGACAATGGCAGGAGGCTACAAATGTAAATCTAATTACTTCCCTTAAATGATGTTTACATTGCATGGAATCTTGAAAAAGAGCAAATGACAATGAAATGATGTGTATTCATTAGAAGTTCAATATGCATTTTAATTGGATTTCCAACGACAATAAGGCACCTGAAGGATCCTGTTGCTGCGGTTTTCCTATGAACCGTTAGACGATTGCACAGACGCAGTTCATGCTATTAGGTGTGAGCCGTATATGTTAATGTTTATGTGTTGTTGTTTTTATACTTTTATCTAATGATGCAAGTCTATCTCAGGATGAGCAGAGACAGGAGACAGTTGTCACCGTGGTGTTATGGCATTATAATCTTCTGCGGTGCTATTCAAGAGATCTTCAGACTATCGTTGGCATTGGGAGGAGAAAGGCTAAGGCAGGGCTGCGATAATTCCACAGATTGACATTTAAAGCAGCCGCAGTAGTAACTGTTGCAGGACTACTTTAAATATTATACAGTTGGATTGAACGTGTTGAATGTTTAGCAGGAAAAAAAGCTAAACATTCGGGAAAAAAAGGCAATAGAAACATTCTTGAGTACAGCTACTTGATCATTTCTTTGTTTGTTTTCACCTTACCTGGTGGATTGCTTATTATTTGAATGCAAACCCTGATAATAATATTTACTATAATTACCATAATATATCATATATTATAATATATGATATATTGTATGTCACAGTCTGTCATATATGATATCATATGCTATTTTATATATCAGATATTCTAATTTATTATATGATTTGTCATGATATGATAATATGATATTATATATTAGGATAACTTATTATATGATATAAGATGTTTTTAAATGTCATGATCATATAATATAATATAACAGTATATAATCATACCCTATAATGTTTGGATTCAAACGTCACTCCGGAGAATTATTGTTGAATTATAAATGTTGTGGATGGAACAAAGTCTAAGTATAATTATTCACCACCTTTAAGAACCTTCAAGGGTGAGGTTTCTTTGTCCTCATCATCAGTAAGACTAAAATATTTCTGCTTCATCAGCATCCTTTGTGCTTTGATATTGTGGTCTGCAGAGTGAGCAGGACGAGAACATGATCGAGATCGCCGGGGACGACGTGGATGTGCCCGAAGAGCTGCTCAAAATGGTGGACGAGGACGCAACTGAGGAAGAGGGCAAGGACTCCATCATGGGCCAGTTTCAAAACTTGCAGAACATGGACATGGACCAGCTGAAGGAGAAGGCCTCGGCTACAGTCACCGAGCTGAAGAGCAAAGCGGAGGAGAAGTGCTCTGTCATGTGAGCGGCCAAAGGGGTCGTCCTAGTGTGAATAACGAGCAAGACAAGGAAGAGAGAATGAAGGAAATCAATTCCAACACTTTGTGGGATTCTTCCAAGTGAGCTGTGGGAATAAATCTAGCATTCTGGCGCAATGTTAACACCTAAAAAGGTTCCACTCTTCTTATAAGCTCTAAAAATAATCATCTATGTGATAATAATAAAAAGAAAATTAGCCTGGTCATGCAGCCATCTTTATCTCTTCATCGGTCAGCAGTTAAGAATCACTTTAATATAATGAGAGTATTTCTAGTGGAAACCAGGCTGCCCCGTCATTCCCACTGCACCACGCTGGTTAGATCAGTTATGCATGAAATAGATTTTTCCCAGCCAGCAATGCTTCTAACAGTTACTTGATACATATATGATGATTATTATTGGTTGTATAAAGTTCTCTTTTTTCTCTGTTGTAAAACCAGACAGCTATGTTTCCACAGGTGTAAGATCAATAAGTAACAATACACAAATCCTACCTTTACATTAAATAAATGCAGTCCCGTCTGAGTGTTTCAGCCTTCCGTTTGGTTCGCTTGATGTTCTAGATTTTTTTGTATGTGGTGTCTGAATTAATGATAATATTTAGATTATTTTTTTCTTTGGGTTATATTACAAATCTTCATAAATCATGACACAATGATGTACTTTGACCCTGTCCACTACACATTTTGATCCCAATAGAACAGCTGAGCTTCAAATATTTACAGAGACAAATGCAGATTTGCATAAATCCCCATTTTGAAATATTTAATTATTTATTCATTAACAACTATCTATACAGTGGGAACAGGAAGAACACGAGACAAAGAAGAAGAAGACATAAACACTTGTGAAAGTGGACTCTAAAACCTGTTTTATTGTTTGAATAAAGATGTATATTGAATACATGATATGTGACTGGGTTTGTTGTGGAGCTGGATGCTAGGAATCGGCTCTCCCATGAGAATATTATACAACTTGCCTTGATAATCATACGTATTTGGATCATTTTTAATTCAGTTTCTCCAATCCTGATTTTAGAAGCAGACACCCTTGTTGTGGTCGTCAAATGTCTAGTTTTAAAATCCTCTCTGGCTTTACAAATGGCCACCCACTCTGATATACTGTTGCATCCCATTAAGAGTTTAAGATTAATACAAATAATCCCATTTACCTGAATCAGGGTCAATGCAGGCGATGAAAAAATGGGTCTTAATTTAATTGGGCATTATTCAAAATGTGAAACATAGTGATTTCCTCCTCCTCCTAAGGGGGGGGGGACTCAACATTTAGAGTTTCATATAAAGCCAAGTTTAAATGGCTGTAGAATTGTCCAGTATGGAGATTACCAGCTAATAGGATAAACACAGCCAAGGTTGCTGCTCATGTCCCTCCCTCTCCCTCTCCCTCTCTCCCTCTATCTCTTGCTCTTGCTCTCTCTTCCTCTTTTTTTTATTTCTCCCCAAGTGAAAATACAACAGGACAGAATGAAGTACAGCAATATCAGTGATGAAGAAAAGTTTTGTCTTCTGCCCATTTAACGAAAATGAAATATCTTGAAGAGTCTCAGTTGTCTTTCTTATATATATATATATATAGTATATATATATATATATATATACTATATATACCACCAGACTAACCTCCTTTTCTGTATAGAGGGATTATAACTTGGCTAGCAAACTGAAGCTTCTGTCCAAGTTATAGTCCTTCAGTCAACTATCTGTGAAACAGAAAGCATCTTTTCACTCTTGGGCAAATTACACGAACAGAAGAGCACATGTTAATTGATGATTGGTATATTGTTGTTTGAGACTGGCATGTTTCCTGGTATCCCTCAGTTTCAAATCTTAAAGCTGAGCAAACCATGCTGCTGGCTGCAGTTTCATATTTAGTAGACACACTCAAAGAGAAGCACTAACTTCTCACCGAACGTTCACATTTCAAACAAATCAGCATAACCATCAAGCGTGAAGTCGGGGATATTATGGATTAGCCATAAACGCCACCGCAGAAACTTCGTGTTAACACAAAGTTTATCAAACTTTAGCATGGATCATTTCCAAATTTGTCCCCCATATAGATCTTAGTGTGAGAAAGAACTGGATGGTTTTTGGAAAAGTTATTTTGTATATTTCTGATACTAGGGGGAGATTTATCTCCAAAAGTTTTCTGCTCATAATTTCTCAAATATGGTAGGATTTATTTGACAATTTGGTGCATGTGAATTGACTCGAGGATACCTGCGGTAGGCCGGGCCCGAGTCGTAGGAATTAGGAATGAGGCAAGTTCTTGTATCAAAAAAAATGGTGTTTATTTACAAAAATTGTCTAATCGTCAGAGGTGCATTCAGAAAATACTTACAAAATCAAACCCCAAAAGATAAAGATAAATAAACACTCAAGTCTGCTTAACTGAACAAACTCAACGCAGCTTAACTAATCAGGTGCAGTCAGCTACACCGTAATAAAGCTGGTCCCTGAAGAGCCACCATGGACTGGTTGAATAGACTCTCCTCAGCCACCAGTCCATCCACTCCAGACCCTACCATCAGGGTAGGTAAACTCACCAGCTCTCCTTACCCTGACCAATGACAAACTTCTTGACCACAATAGACTCTGCAGACACTTCACCATAGCTTACATTATCAAAATACAAAAATGAATGTATTTAACAATTTCACCACTTTGTCACGATACCTATCTTGTAAATATCATATTCTACCCTAATAGTTCATATTTCCCTCACTAGGGGTAGCTTTTGTTCCAAAAGGTTTTCTGGATATTCATTAGTCATCCATTTGTCTTATTTTGTCAAGATTTGGTGCATAAAGAATCAACTTGAGGAGATCCATCTTGTTTTTTATTATATTTTACCCACATTTTAATCTCATAGTTTACAATTTGCTCGATTTCCCCTGATTGATTTTCCATCGTTGTAAAATCAATCAGGGGGTTTTCTTATACAACGAAGGGGATGGGGGACTTTTCGGGGGATATACCCTTGCTGTCACGGACGACAGCGTAGGTCTCGTTAGATTTAAAGGACAGGACCATAGTGGACAAAGGTGGTCAGCCCCATAAGGTGTCTCCGATTTGGAAAAATTGTTTGGATTGAAAGACTTTTGAAGTAAAGTTTCATTTTCCACACATATTTCTTCTTAAGAAATCCAGAAGATACTGTCTTTATATTCATTGTCTTGTATCACAGTGAACAGTGGCGGCTATTAGTGATGCAAATGCTTCAGTCATTTCGAGTTCTTGGTTCTTTCAAGGTTACCTTTCGTACCTTATTATTGAGCTAACAAGAAAGAAACTATAGATTTCTCTCCAGTGCCGAACACTGTTGAGAATTGAATATAAAAAAAAAAACTGAATCAGTTCATAGTCAATAAAAAAATGCCTCCAGCTGAAGTATCAATAATAATTGTCTGGACGTGTGCAAGAAAACCTCATCAGATATGAGAAGAAAACTAAAGACTGTCTTTAAAACGTTTCACTACTGAATGAAGTTGCATGTGCGTGGTTGAAAACTTTTTGATGCTAATTAAAGGAGGACTCAATGAGTATCTCGCTGACCCCCCCTCCTCTATCAGGCAAACAAAGGATAAGGTCACCTTCAGTAATTAGGAAAAGCTAAATAGTTTTAGGGGTTTTAACTCTTTTGAGTCATATAATGTAATCCCCTTAAGCAGGATTACAACACTGCTGTCAATCTTTGTTTGCTGTTAAGTGGTTATAGCCCAAATTTGTTATTGTTTAGGCTTTGTTACCCCCTTTGACTCAACACCTATAAGCAACTCCACATAGAACCTCCTCACAGGTTGAGACTGGTTCATGCCGTATTGGTGCATGATTTCATTATTTAATGAGCCAATAAAAGCATTAGGTATGTCATTTTTGTCCCCATAAGATTAATAAAACAAAATGATTTCCCAATTACACGATAAGAAATTATTAAGGGGGCTTAGTGTCACCGCTAAATTAAATGCATGTTTTGTAAGACATACAAGACGTTTTAATACGTTAACTTTGTTTTCTGTAAGCTTTGTAATGAATAAATGGTTCTAAATGGCATTAAAAAAGTGAACTCTGAGTTCTCTAAGGTTATTAAATTACATCTAACATAACTCTGTTTGAAGGAAATCGTTGACATATCTGGATTGAGTATATTTCAACAAATAATTTGAGTGTACATTTGGTGATACAACTCATGGAGTATGTTGCACTTCTTGTTAGGGCTGGTATTTGTCATGAGACATATGTGAAGGCTCCAACATAATCAAGACATGAAAAAGCTGAACACTAAAAAAACTCCTTTAGCAGGAGACAATTACGTAATTGTATTTACTCCTCAAGAGAAAATCTAATTACCATTACTAACCGTAGTTTCTCATTTCATCAGAAGTGATAACTCTAACCGACTGTTTTGTTGGGCATAAACATTTGTTTTTATAGTGTAAATGAAATCTCAGTTTGGTTTTGGCAGCAATATCTTGATGCTTTGATTAAATATTAAGCTTTCATTTGGAAATCTGTGTCCTGAGCAGAAACCTTGTAATTATGATTTTGTTGTACCTTAATCTGTGGGCCTAATCTTCCTTTTTTTTTCTCCACAGACTGACATGGCCGTGACATCTGGAGGAGTGGAAAGATGGTTTTAAGATTTATGTAAGGCGGTTTAGGGCCGGCGATGACTAGATGGGGTTGAGATGGGGAGGAGGAGTTAGGGAGGAGGGTCTGCATGGACGCGCGTGCAGCTATCTAGAACCAAATCCTACAGGACGTCCCCCTCTCTGACGTGCAGCGGGGGTGCCGCAGGAGCAGGGGTCTTACAGTGGCCTCTAGTTTAAAAGTCCAGTCCGAGAATGCTGCTCACCCACTGAGGAAGACGCTGGTACTGGTGCGCTCCTTGTGCGCAAACAATTACAACTTTCGCTGTTTGGGAATTTGCAACCTTTTGCAAACACAAGGGCTCGCGTGACATTAGAAGAGAAGTTGGAACGTGTTTTTTTGGATTTGATTGACAAATGTGGCTTCTCGGATCAACTTCCCAAGTGGTGATGATGGATGAGCGCCTGTCTCCCGCCGCGCGCTCCGTCCAGATTCCGGGGGACAACCCGTCCACCCTTCACAGCATAGAGGCCATACTTGGATTAAGGGAGGACAGCATCTTCCACAAAACAGCCTCCTTCAGCATGACAGAGATCCCCCTGGTCAAAGATGCCCAGGGGGATCTCAGTCCAGTGAAGAAAAATAATTCCTCAAAAAGTTTTGATTGTAAGTTTGTAACGAAAATCTATTTGCACCTGTCATAATTAGATAAAAGCGTCTCAACTGGGTTTCTAAGGGTCTCGGGTGAATTTCTTCAATTTTATTTTGATAAATGTCAGCCATAGAGAGCTCTTAAAATGACATTGCTACAATAAGTTAAAAATAAAATCATTAATGCCGTTTAATGAACAATAATCTTGAATGATGAGAAAAAAAACTGTTCGTGGTGAATTTATTGAGTTTATTGATGAATTGCTAACACGTGAAATGTAACGTGGAAAGTATGTACTGTATTTTTTGTGTTTGTGAAGGCTTTTTATGGCAAAATAGTTGTGTGCTAATCAGGGATCTGGAAATGATCTATAATAACGTAATTTTGACGAAATCGCCTTTTAAGATTCACAATAAATGTGATAATAAATGTTGCTTTTAAATACCAAATGAGGATCTGAAAATATGTGACAAAATGACATTTTTTTTGTAAAATGGGTAATTAAGTCAATTAGTGGCCGCTGGTATTTATTTTGCTTTTTTAAATGCAGCGCCCTTCATTTGACTTGTGTTGCATTTTTATAATCATTGTAAAAGTTTAAGCAAATGTGTATATTTTCTTTACAAATATTATATTAAATATAATATATTCCTTAATTTATTTTTTCTTTCAATAAACTTTATATGCAAATAATATGAACAAAAATAATTGTTGGTTAATATCTCCCGCAAAATATATGAAAAGAAGTTTCACATCTGCTTCTTTAAAGTTGGGAAATCATCCAGGTTTTTTTTTTTTTGCGTGATTTTGTACACAAGCTAGGTTTAAAGAAAAAAAAAACACGCAAAAACATGAAAAAAAAACTTTCAATTAATTTGTTAACTTCTAGCTACTTTTAATGCGATCCTTCATCTGATCCTAAGAATTATAGTTCAATTGAAGGATTTTCACCCTGCTGTCTTTTTATGTGCAGGTGCGTGTTATACCGGGGGTGCAGCCGAGGCCTCGGTCTGCCCGGACTCACCGGAGAGAGACGGCAATACCGATGATGAGAACCCCAAGAAGAAACACCGTCGGAACAGAACAACCTTCACCACCTTCCAACTCCACGAGCTGGAGAGAGCCTTCGAGAAGTCCCATTACCCGGATGTGTACAGCCGGGAGGAGCTGGCCCTCAAAGTCAACCTGCCAGAGGTCCGAGTGCAGGTAAGACCCCCAAACAAGACCTCCTCTCAACTCGCATTTTTTCCCTCTTTGTAAATAATTAGAGTCGTGAAATAAGTGCTGCCACTTTTGTGCTGCAAGATATTATGCAAAGCCAATAATTCCCTTCCTCATCAGATCAGCGCATGGGTGTAAATGACCATTTATGCAAATTCATATTTCTCCAGGAACTTTCTGAAGGAAATATGACACTTTTCTATTCCACTACATTTGACTGACAGCTGGAGTTTATAGTTACTCATAAGATTCCTTTTTTCATCGATATCTCCAAACATGTTGATGTTAATTTTTGTGAGAAACTGAAGTATTTCTTTGTGGGAAAATGTTGTGAAAATCATCTTGCCTCTTAAAATAATCTTATCTTCTCGGAATATCTGGAAAATATCACAAAGCTAAAAACAAGCTGATTTTATAGAGGTACTTTGTTCTCACAGGATAGGCTATGACGATTTTTTGCAGCTGTAAAAGTAATCTAAACATAAAAGTACAAAACTGAGGGGCCTTTCTATATCACAATGAATATATATAATAAAAATATAATACTGTGGTACTTGAAGTTTTTGCTGATAATACTTAAATACTTTTACTTAAGTAAAGTTTCAAATGTAGGTATTTTACCTCTGTATTTCCAAAACCCTGCCTCCTTCCTCACATAACGTATGACTTCATGAGAAATAGGACATCCTCATACATTTATTTACTTGGTAAATCTGCACTAAATGCATTAAATTCAGATGAGAAATCTAGATTAATTTGTAAAATATTGATTCAATTTGCTTACATTAAGGACTATTTTCAAGGTTATTTGACATGAAAACAACAATTTCCATACAGTTTATTGTTATTTTTTATTATCATTAGCCTATTCAGGGATGCAACTTTTGTCCACAATTAATTAAATTATTTTATATCACATTTCCAGTTTTGAAGAACTTCTTAAGAATTAGACTTAATTTCAAAGAGAGACAAATTGTTTTACTAACTTGCTTTAGGTTTGGGTCTTACCACATGAAATGGAGAGAAATTAAAACATTTGAAGTTCAGTCAATCTTTGAAAAGTTCATCACAGCCACCTTGGCAACTGAATTCTATATTTTGTTAAACAGCTGAAATCTTCATATATCCCTCAGATCAGCACAGTATTTATATCTCTTTTTCTATCTGTTGTGAAAGTGTATTTATCAGTCGATCTGGAGGCTGATCTGCTGCAAACCATAGTCTTTACATGAATAAATGAATAAAGTTGTATTGAGTTGAATAGAAAGTAAACATCCTCCTCTTCCTTGTTAGGTGTGGTTCCAAAACCGAAGGGCCAAGTGGCGTCGACAGGAGAAGCTGGAGGTGAGCTCCATCAAGCTCCAGGACACTTCCTCATCTTTGATCTCCTTTAGTCGCTCCCCCACTAGTTCCCTGGGCTCCAGTCTGCAAATGGACCCCTGGCTTTCTTCCCCCATCACCACCTCCACCTCCCTGCAGTCTCTCCCAGGCTTCATCACAGGCTCGCAAGGCCTCCCAGGCACTTACACCCCTTCTCCTCCTCCATCCATTCCCCCTTCCTTGCCGGCCTCCTTCCTCAACTCACCGGCCCTGGGACACAGCCCTCACCTGCCCCACATGGGCTCTATGTGCCCCCCGCCACTGGCATACCAGTGCTCAGCTGATCCAAGGAACTCCAGTATTGCCTCACTAAGGATGAAGGCCAAGGAACATATTCAGTCTATTGGGAAGACATGGTGATGTTAAAAATGAAGACGATATCCCAGAATAAATCACGCTGCATCTTCTGAAAAACTGCCTTCATCGTCTAATGGGGTGTTTTTGATGGAAGCTTTATAGAGTAAAATCTACGGTTGCTGGGGCATCCTCACCACTACTAAGGGTATCAATTCAAGCCATATATAAACATTTATTAAAGGCGGTAATTATGTTGATCGTTGTTGTTGCACTGGATACTTATCCATCACTTGATGGGAGGCTGAGGAAGCAACAGATACCGCAGAAAAGAAAAGTGAATAAACAGGTGTATAAATGTACAATGTCCTCATGGGACATGTGACTACATTAACATCAATAAACATTTACAAATGTCAATAAAACTCATACTGTATAATAAGCATTAAGCATTAAGCATTTATTAAATGTTTGTATATGGCTTATAAATGCTGAATTAGTGTCTGACGATGTGACGATGGTCTGATGATGTGATCTTTTACTGCTACTTATCTCCTTTGTATGCTTTAAAGTGTATCATTCATTCAGCCCAGTTCTCACTCACCCAATGTCCTGCTGCAGAACTAAGTCCATTTGTAGCCACTGGTATTTATTCTACAGCACCCCTCATTTTACTCCTTCTTCCATGCTTTTTGATCTTCATCGTAAAATATTGACCAAAATGTGTATATTTTCTCTATACAATAAACTTTATAAAATTGTGAACAGAATAATGTCTGGTCAGGATCTCATTGATATTTTGTCACTTTAGAGAGTTTCAGAATTGTTAGCAATGTGTGATAAAGATAATGAATTCAGGAATAGTTTCAATGCAAAGGAAGGAGCAGATGAATTCATGCATATGTCGATATCAAAGATATAGAAAAGATTTACTCTCAAGGATATAAATTGTGATATAGTCTCATTGCATTTTGACTACAGCACCTCTTTGTGGTTGAATCCACTAGAGGTGAATCTGCACATGTGGTCCAAAACAAATAATGCACTCAAACAGCCTCATCGCTGAAAATGCTTTTTAGGAAAAATCTACCTAGTCTTGTTATAGCTTAATGTTTAATAGCACTTTACCATTTAATTCAAGGTGGCGTTAGAACAGAGAGTGTCATCAAAAGGTAATTCAAATCCCCAGACTTCCTCCCTTTGCTTTACAGAATGAGTTTGTCAGCCCAATTATTTGCTCCTCATTAGCTCCTGTAAAACTTTATCCCGTTCGCTCCTGGGATTAGACTCATAACGATGGGGTGAAAGTGGCTTGTACCTCTTTTGTTTGCCAGTCATCCATGACAAATGAGGTTAAGAGGATAGAAGAGAGAACTTTCCTTTGGCTTTAAAGAAAACAATGTGTGTAACCAAATTGTTTCAATTAGCATTATCTATTGTCTGCAACCGCTGGGAGCTAATAACAGTCTCCATCAGCATCCACCCTACATAGATGCCGTTTGAGTATTTGTTCTGATGTGGAAATGCTCCTGGCATGACCCTTAACTCATTTATGAACATCTTAATTAATCATTATTCATATTACTAATGATATTCAGAATATATGAAAGAAACTAAAGATGATATTTGATCCAAATGTAAAGTGCATTATAAATTAAATGTATTATTATTATTATTATTATCTCAGAATGGATCACTTCTGCCATCTGGTGGTACAAACTGGATATTGCACAGGTGGAGTCAACTTAGTGAGCCTTATTAATTATCTTCTAACACATTAGACATCAACAATGCAGTTATCACAATGTTTAATTTATTCAGTATTGCCAGCTTATAGACATACAATGTCAAACGTCTGCATGATATGCAAATTAGACATTTCAAAGTGCAAAGAGAAAATAAAGTTTAATTGGGTATCCAGCGTGTTCTACTGTTATAAACATTACAGGATGCGTGTTTATAGATAGAGACCAGAGCTCTGCAAGTCATCTTGAGTTCAGATGGAGTCATTGTCTTGGAGTCTCAAAGCCTGAAAAAGAAGGTTTGACATCTATAATGCAGTGATGAAATAAATAAATATAATATATATCAGTATCACGTCTCATTTCCAAAATAACTGACCGAGACAATCCACAAACGTACCTTTCTGAGATATTTGTCTCTGTCCTCGTGTCTCCACCAGCTGTGCAGCCGAAACAACCTGTCAGCTGTTTTTGACATCATCCGTTTCTGGTTCTGTTGTTGCATCAGAGCCTCCATCAGGCCTTCATATCGGTCCACTTCTGTGACAATGGCTGTCTCTGCGGGTTTGAGGTAGTCACTGTTTGTCTCCTGCAGCTCAGGCATGATCTCAATGCTCTTCTTCCCCATCAAATGACCTGAGAAGTTAGACATAAGGGTATGTTCCAAAAAGCTTTCAATAATGCTGCAATATTTCAGAATGCTCTATCTATCTATCTATCTATCTATCTATCTATCTATCTATCTATCTATCTATCTATCTATCTATCTATCTATCTATCTATCTATCTATCTATCTATCTATCTATCTATCTATCTATCTATCTATCTATCTATCTATCTGTCTGGCTTGCTGTCTGTCTGTTTGTCTGTCTGTCTGTCTAAAGAGCCCTCCAGAATTATAAACACCTTTTAAAAATTTTCAAAAAAAAAGTATTACATTCTCAACATGAAGCAAATATTTTTTCTATAAAACATATGTACCACAATTTTTGCCACCAATTGGAAATCCTGGGTGAAAAATCAGGCTGCAAGGCGACGTGTGTACAAACTGACCCCATGCTCTGTGAGGACAACGGTTGGACTGGCAAAAGACTCTCCAAGGATTAAAGCCGCAGAATTGCAGAGGTTGATTGAATTTTGGGTCAGAAAATCTCCCTAACCACCATTAGATTTCACCTTCACCAGCACAAGCTGTTTAGGAGGGTAGCAAGAAAAAAAGTCTCTGCAGTAATCCCCCAATAAAGTACAGCGCCCAAAGTATGCCAAACACCACTGAATTTCCATGGAACGAAGTCTTAGGTCAAATGGGACTAAAGTTCATTTATTTGGTAACATCTAAGATGGGCGTGGCTTAAGAAGAAAGGTGGCTTTACAGAAACACCCCTCGTACCCACTGTGAAGTCTGGTGGTGGATCTCTGATTTCTGTAAGGAGGAATGGAATGGTCCCCAGTCTTCCCCAATGTGTTCTCAAACATCATCAAACACTTCAGAAGGAGACTGCGGGTTATATTGTTGCAAATGGGGGCTGTGCAAAACATTAAATGCCATGTGTCAATAATTACAGCACACATGTTTCACAGAGAAATATGAATTTATGTTGGGAACCTAATGAGTTTTTTTAAATTTAATTTTGTAACTTCAGTTAGATCAAATCAAATGTCTGCCTGATCTGTCCAACTACTGTCCGTCCGCCCATCCATCAATCCATGATAGAGGTTTCTTACCCAAAAGTGGTATATTAGTTTAATTTAGTTTAATCTCTCAGATCCCAGAGCACCCACCTAAAATTAACAATATAGATGTAATAAATTGACCACATGGACATACATGTTTTGAGACATTACCCCTCAGAGAGTCAGAGATCTGTAAAGTAACAGTGGGCTTTTTTTCTTTTCTTTAAAAAAAAAAATCAGAGTAACAATATTTTCAATTTGTTATCTTAGGAACACATTCAAATGGATCTTAGGATGTTTTTTCTCTATTTGAAATTATCTCTATGTAATCTATCTAATCTATATATATATATATATATAGATATATATAAATGTACAAGTTGTAACTTTGTTGGAAATATCACATCAGAACTGATTTAATGTAATTCAGGACATGTTATTAAAACATTGGAAGTGTTAAATGGATTGAAAGTACATTTAGTAACAAAAAACAAACTAATTATAAGCATTCATGGGTTAAAAGTCAGGGATAAGAACTTTTTCTTGGCATTTAAACAGTCTGTGACATTTACGTCAGCATGGTTACTTCTGGGTTCATTAAAATGACTGAAATCTAATTAGTCCAACAGATGTTGAAAAAGCCTTACACAAACAGTATGAGTCATTAGAGTTGGAAACACAGATCAGACAGAACACAATGAATAATCTACACAGAAACAACAACAACAATAATTGGCTATTGTTATTAATAATATTAATAATAATAATGATAGTAATGATAATAATAATAATAAAGTTGTAAGTTCTTTCATAGTTTGTCATACCCACTGCCCAGTGATTGGCCCGTGGGTTCGTCTTGCCAGCAGCTGCTTGGCTCCCTGAGCAGACCAACACACGCGGTGTTGCAGCCAGAATCAGAAGAAGTGGCCACGCTGCTCTGCAAGTCCGTGGAAAGCACACGTACACTCCGCCCATGGTGTTCTCAGAAAACACCAGCTCTAAACAGCTGCAGTCCCCTGGGTGGCAGTTTTCAGCTCGATCTAACTTATTAAGTCTCCCCCTTGATTGACTTTTATTATCTGTGAGAGGAGTGAGAGGCGCTGCGGCTGCTCACTGGTTCCACTCCCACTCCCGGTGCGCGGGGTTGAACGCCCCTCCCGACTCCGATCGTGCGTCAGTGGATGTTTTCTGAAGTAACGCGTCGAGTGCGACGATGAGACAATCATCATGGTACAATGAAATGAACATCTGCAGGCCGCAATGATCGGATCGCTGATGTTTGTCCGCAGATTGGAGGGTGATTGCTGACGGTGTCTACGTCATTTCTCCGTGATGGGTCGGAAAAGCCCTTCCGATATAACGACATCGAAAAGCTTGGCAGTGATCAGCGTTGAGTTACTGCAGGAGAAAACACATTATCGAAAAGGCGTCTCGTTCCCTACAGTATAGATAACTGATCAAAAGTAAATTAATGGTATATGCATGGATTGTTGGACACCATTCTGCCATAACATTCTAACCACGGACAGGTTAAGTGAATAACAGTGATCATCTCTTCACAGTGACACCCGTCAGTGGGTGGGAGTTATCAGGCTGTAAGTGCACATTTTGTCCGTTAGGTTGATGTGTGAGAAGCATAAAAAAATCAAATTTAATTATAAGGATATGAGTGACTTTGGCAAGGACAACATTGTGATGGCTTGACGACTAGGTCAGAGCATGTCAGGGACACTGAACACTAAGTGGTTTGGTTAGTACCAAGTGGTGAACTGGCAACATGGTGATGGTTGCCCAAGGCTCATCTATGTGCACTAGAGGCAATACTTAGCCTGTGTTGACAAGAAAAAGCCCAAGAAGCCACTGGGAAAGTTAATGCTGATTCTGATAGAGGTCAGAACACACATTGCATTGTAGAGTCGATTTGGCACCAAAAAGGGAGCTAGACAATATCTCGAAGCTGTAAACGGCTGATCATGGCTGACGTTGGTTTTAGTGTAATGGCCGCTTTGTCTAGTTGCGCATCAGCCTCTTAAGTTGATGATATATTGATTTATTATAAAAAACATAGTTGATCAGGGGAGGAAGGGAGTCAAGAACAAGGAGCGGAATGAGGGAAAGGGGGTTGGTGGATCCTGAGGAGTCACATTCAACCTTCAATAATATTCAAGCCCCTGTGGATACGTTTGTAACTTGCTCAAAATTATTAGAAGTCAAAGGTAGAAAAAATTGTTCTTCGTGAATGGGTTAAAGTTTACTTGATTGACAGAAAGTGGGAAAGAGTTGCATCTTTCAGAGTCTTATTGAAGTACTCTTGTATTTCTAGGTCAGAGCTAGAAGTTGTCAACAGATTTTAATGAAATTTTGTGCAGTACGAACTTGACAAGTTTCATGAAACGCTCACACATCTTATGGATTTGCTGCATTTTAAAGTCTCTATGGAAATTCTACACATTTCGTACGGGAAAATACAGCTGCAACAACATCTGCATGTTGATTTATTTCTTACGGATGTTTCAGAATTTGAATGATTTACAAAACAATTTCATGGTTGACAAGACTTTCTACTTAGATTAAAAGAGACAGCGGCCTGGACCGGGATGTGATGTGTAAATGTGCTGGAACAGGTCTAAGAATGCATTGGGCTGAGAGTCTGCTGAAACACAAAGGCATCCTGGACAGGAAGTCCAAAAGTTCTAATCCATCAGGGTCTGTATTGTATACCTGGAATCACGTGTAGACCACCTCTGGTGCCGTACCAGTACGCCAAGCTGGAAAAGGACAGAAGGAGATCAAAGCCCTTGATAGTCAACCTAAACCAGCAGCACTGAGATCACAGAGGGTGCAACCAGAGGGAACACTATAAATATCAGAGAGCCAACCATAACAGTCTACATCCTCTTGTTTGATATTTCATTACTTTAACTGGAAGCCTGGAGGCGAGGGTCAGTAATTTGGTTACTAATACCAACCCGTCCACCACAGTGTTGGTGGATTAGGGGCAAAATTCTACATGAAGGTCGGATACCTCTATGAGGACCTCCTCTCCAGACCAAGGTTAAATCCATTTTTAAATGGCTGTAATAGAGCTAGTAAGTATATAAGTTACTATTGCATCTGCTGAGCTGTCAAAAAAAAAACATTTTAAACATCAACTTATTTTCAAGGCAAGTTACGCACAGGATCGAAAATTAGAAATGATGGCAAAACAAAATACAAGGGCAAAACAAAATACAAAGGCATGACGATGATAAATATTTTGTTTGCAGCCAACACCTGTCGTGCACTCAATTACAAGAATTTGACAATACAGCATTTATGTATCCTTTATAATTTCACTTTATTACTCTGGAAAGGTCAACAGTGTAAATGAAGCAGGGCTTTAACACAATGTGGCGTCCACGTATATGCCTGTGTGAAACTCTCATACTTGACTGATTCCTTTCATGAGCTTATCGGCAGATATATTGTTGGAGACAGATAATAGATGAGGGCTGATAAGGAGTGTGTGTAACATTTTGTGTTGAAAAGGTTTCCTCTGGGTCCGAACACATCCTGACAAACATCCAAGAGTGAAAAGCAGCAAATATATCTGCTATAATCCACTTTCTCCAACCGCTCCATGGTCGGGCCGCGGCAGCTGCAGGGATCACAGGTTGATAATAAGATTAATATTAATGTAACATATAGCGATAGCTTATGGGGAAATACTATACAATAATAATAATAACGATAACAACAATCATCATCATCATGAGCATCTTGTTATCAGTGGAAATCGAGCAGGTCCACAGCAGCAGATGCAGTCACCAACCATGTGACCTTACAGGGCGAGAAAACACAAAGACTCCAGGGAAGAAGTCAAGTTAGTAACATGCATTTAATCCATTAACATGCATTAAACCATTTAACATGCATTAAACCATTTTACATGCATTAAACCATTTAACATGCATTAATCCATTTAACATGCATTAAAGTGAGTGGCGTGTATAAAGAGGGACAGTGAGAGAGGAAGAGAGAAAAGCTCAGTGCATCATGGGAGATCCCCCGCAACAGTCTAAATCTATAGCAGCATAGCTAAGAGCTAGCTTATGCCAGCCTTAATTATGAACTTTATCATAAAGGAAAGTTTTAAGCCTACTTTTAAATGTAAAGGGTTTCTGCCACCCGAACCAAGATTGGAAGATGGTTCCACAGGACAGGAGCCTGATAGCTGAAAGCTCTGGCTCCCATTCTACTTCTGGAGACTCTAGGGACTACCAGTAACCCTGCATGCTGGGAGCGCAGAGTTCTGATTGGACAATATGGAACTATGAGCTCCTGCAGGTACGTTGGTGGCTGACCGTTAAGGGCTTTGTACGTGAGCAGAAGGATTTTGAATTTGATTCTAAATTTTACTGGGAGCCAATGAAGGGAAGCTAATACAGGAGAAATATGTTCTCTTAACCTGGTTCTGGTCAGCACAAGTGCAGCAGCGTTCTTGATCAGCTGGAGGGGCTTCAGAGTCTTATTGGGACTACCTGCTAGTAGGGAATTACAGTAATCCAGCCTGGAAGTAACAAATGCATGAACTAACTTTTCTGCATCTTTTTGCGACAAAATGTTCCGTATTTTAGATATATTACGCAAATGAAAAAAGTCAGTCCTAGAAATCTGTTTTATGTGGGATTCAAAGGACATATCCTGATCAAAGATAACTCCCAGGTTCCTCACAGTGGTGCTGGAGGCCAAGGTAATGCCATCCAGAGTAGTAATATAATCAGATAAATTGTTTCTAAGGTGCTTGGGTCCCAGCACAATAACTTCAGTTTTATCTGAAATTAATGATAAAAAGTTGCAGGTCATCCAAGTCTTAATGTCTTTGAGACACGCCTCTAAGTTGGATAAGTGATTAGATTCACCTGGTTTCATTGATAAGTACAATTGTGTGTCATCAGCATAACAGTGAAAGTTTATGGAGTGTTTCCTGATAATGTTGCCTAAAGGGAGCAAATATAATGTGAATAATATTGGCCCAAGCACAGATCCCTGGGGAACTCCATGGGTAACTTTACTATGCATGGCGGATTCATTGTTAACAGATCCAAACTGAGATCTGCCACATAAATATGACTTAAACCAATTTAATGCAGTGTCTTTGATGCCAATTAGGTTTTCAAGTCTTTGTATTAGAATGTTGTGGTCAATAGTATCAAATGCAGCACTAAGATCCAACAAGACCAGAACTGAGACCAGTCCCTCATCAGATGCCATTAAAAGGTCATTCGTAACTTTGACCAGTGCTGCCCCAAAATCTAATTTCTATCTTTTCGTTATGCTAGAATCTAAGCTGTTAACAAGCAAAAGCTGTTGTATAGTTAGAGTTATAGTGGACATAACAGCTCCCAGAGTCCCAAATAAATGTAGTAATATATGGCTTCTGTAAATAATAAATGGTTTTCTCCACCTTCAGAGAATAATTTGCATGGAATTAAAGTATAAAGCTGAAATAAAGGGTAAACAAAATTGAGTCTTGATATCGATTCAGAATTACAGATTATCATTTTTTTAGTTTAGCATTTTTTCAGACTTCTCAGACTAAGATTTCAAATTTCAAAATTAAAAAAACGAACAAACAATGTTTTGAGTAAAATAAATGAATCCACGAAACCTGTGCCTGAAATCCCACGTCACCACCGACCCATAGCCAGAGAAAGGAAAAGAAATACAAATAGTCCCTAAATAGTCCATGGTTGTTAAGTGTAGAAACGCTTATGAAAAATAATTTCAGAATTTTATACATTTTGTTTCCAGAGCACAACTCAAAATATATCAAACAGCCTTAGAGTTATGTTTAGTAAATTGAGATGTGATGTACAGAAGGACAAAGTGGTTTGGACCGATCTATTCCCCTACTACCCCTTTACAAAAGGGAATGTGCTGATTAAAGGTGGGTAAGCCATTTACTCAAAGATGACCTTTTTCTTTTTGTGCCTAGAGATTGTTTATTACTAGTTAACTACACACAAAAGTAGTATTATTACTACTTTTCCCCAAAACTGAAAGCATGAGACCCCAGAGAATATGATTAATTGGCAACTTCCATCTTACACTAGTTACAAACACATACTATTAAGACTGGTCATATACTTTATAACAAAGGCATGAGTTCAGGCTTACTGCCACGTAAACATTTTTACTCACACACTCATGATTGAGTTCATTATAATCCGATTGCAAAGCCTTTATCGCCTCCACTATAGCCCACCAAAATCATTCAAAGTCATAAAATTAAACAAAACTGAATTGCTTAGAAGGTTTGAAGAAGATGGTTGGCTTCATCATTCAGCGTTTTTCATGAACACCCTTGTAGATTTTAATTAAACAGCCCTACATAATGTAACATCATGAAACTAAATTTCACATAAAATAAATGCAACTTGAGTGAACCGAAAATGCATGATTTTAAAATATAATTAAATTGAATAAGATTAACCAATACAGAAATCCCCAGAGTGAAAAGGTGCTCACTTCCTTAGAAGCTATACCCCAAAATCTACAGAATTGGATTTATAACTGGTTGCAGCTGGACTAGACACACCTACTAGTCCTGTTCTATCACATCATCACCTAAGTGGATCATTTTCAGAAGCAGGAATTTAGCTCGTAGGTCCCACCAGTAACATACTGTGGTAAAATCAAAATAATTTCCAGAGGCGAATTGAAAAACATCAGGTTCTGTTTCTATTTCTACTGTTCATCCACAGTGAGGTGAAGAATTTACAAATGGACAGGTTTTGGAACAGTAGTGAACCTTGGAGGAAGTAACTGACGTTCCAAAAGTCCTCTGTAAAGAGCCAAGAGAAGATTCATTCAGGAAATCACCGAAGATACAAACAGACATACTGTAAGTTTGCAGGCTTCTCTTCTAAATCTCAGAAAAGGAACCATCTGACCAGCATTTTTTTTGCTGAGTCAGTCAACTGTTTTACATGTTTTGCTGTGTTTTTTGAATTACTGCATCACTAGTTATGATTATTGCATCATTTCTACTATTCGTCAATATTGATCATGTTCTTGTATGTGTGTTGTTATAAATGACTTTGCGGTGGGTAGCACAGGTGCCTCACAGCAAGGATGTTCCGGGTTCAAATCCGCCTCTGGCCTTGGGGCCTTTCTATGTGGAGTTTGCATGTTCTCCACGTGTTCGCGTCGGCTTCTTCCCACATTCTAGACTGCTCACTGGTTGTCTGCCTCTACAGCGATGAACCTGTGACTTACCCCTCCTCTGGCCTGGTCGGAAATATTGTTGGATTGATTATAATTAATAGTTGTCATGTTTGTATCTCCTGTTATTTCTTTGAAACTTCAACATTAAAACTCTCTTGAATTCTTTAATTTAGTTGTTGTGAGTAAAAACAGCAGATGGCAGCATTTAGTGATTTTAGAGAATTCCCAGTATGTGTGTACAGTTTAAACATGTAAAATTAATTATGTAGTGTTAAATGTCCCAAAAAATAACTAAATGTTTAACAATAATCATTAATTATATATATATGCTTTATTATTATTACATTTATGCTTTATTGTAATTATCTCTGGTGCACAATTGTATTACAGTCATGTTTCTTGCAAAGTTTCCTCTGACTGGTTGAATATATTTCAGGTAACACAAAGTGAATTATCGCTGGTCTTTTGCCTGAGATTTCTCCATGAAAATAAATCCCTTTCTATTAAGATTCACATCAGTGATTCACTTCAAATACAATACGATATGTTAAGTGTTCTGGTGGCGGTGTCACAACCGTAATCACGACAGCTTTATGAAAAGTAAAAGCCCTCTCAACCGGAAAGTGTCAATTAAAAAAAACGTTTGCAATTATGAGGTCTCTGTCATTTGACTAAATGATCAGGCTGCTGGTGAATCATAGACCTCATAGTGATAGGATTTTAAAAGAGCATACCGTTTTTCTGTCATTTGGCTGTATGCGACACAGAGAGGGAGAGAGCCTATGCATGACTGTTTCTATTGTTCCCAAATGGGATTTGACACAGAATGTACAACCATTCAGAGAACAAATGACTGTTAATGACTGTTATATCCATTTACCCACATGTCAAAGTCCCGTTTCCATACAATATAGCTTCACTCTAAAATATGTTCATTAAAGCTGTACAAAGCATCTTATTCCTCAATGCCTGAATGCATCATATATATTTCATATATTCTATCCTTCATCAAGGTTTTAACAGCAAAGTATTCTTGACTCCATGCTATTATTATATGTATTATCATTTTCAATTAAATTTGGCCACACAGCAGTATATATATATATACATATATAAATTGTGAGGTTTCTTTTTTTGGTTGTGTGTCTTTACCTCAGTTTCATCACTGTTGTTTAGAAAACTCTTGATGTAAACCCATCAGCCACAACCGAAACAGGAACTGTTTATTCTCTTTGTGGCTGATTGGTGTTGGTCTCTTTTCTTTTTCTGATTGTTCTAAAAATTTGGATTTTTTTCACCATTTACTTCCAAAGTCTTTCAGACGGCATAGTCTTAGAAGAGGATACAAAACACATTTTGACTGAATAAAGAGCATATCTCAATGAATGATTGAATTGTTCATTTTAAGATCTCACTGCAAAACTGTTGCTGACCGCTGGTTCAGATGGAGCCTGAAGAAGAAAACATTCAACAAGGCCCTTTCTTTGTCCTGTAACATTCATTATACAGGATATTATTGAAGTAACGTTAGGATTGTGCAGTTTTTGTGAAACGAAACGATAATTTTCATTGTAGATATGAACAGCAATACCGTTAAACACTGATTGGAATATACTTTGGTATTCCTTAACCAGAGGTTTCAATTCAGTGGGCTTAACAAAACACAATGGATAAAATTAATCTGCTTTTCCTTATACGTGTTCAACTTCATCTATCTAGCGTTACAAGAACGCACGCGTGTGCCATGAAAATAAATGCTGGTAACTGAGGAAAATATTGTTACAGGTCCAGTCTGCCACTCGTAGCTCACATAAATGGAGACAATGTGCTGTCATGTGACCATACCTCTGTTTGGGCTGGGGAGCAGTCAACCTCAGCTTCTTCCCCTGCACTGAATCTGTAACACTGGAGAGGTAGGAGGCACCATGTGGGCCTTAAGGTATAGATACACAAATCTGCCTTATGTTAAAAATGCATTTGTGTGATCTTGGTTTGATTTGATGAAGGCAAATAAGTTTATGCTGCATCAGTCATGGCTGCCTTGATAGGTCTGCCAGATGTATGAAGGCCTGATAGCTGGCCAAAGTTAGACTTCCAAGAGCCTCTCTCTCTGCAGCCTCCCAGGTGGGATAGGAAATAGTGGATTTGATTATGTTTTTTTTCCACAAATTTATTTCCATACATTTGATTTTAAAGCCAAGTTTAACCAAATTAAGACCATCATTGTGATAGCAATACAATTCTTAATGTGGGAGTGAAAATGATGCCATCACTATTTCTTTAATGACATAGAGTTTTAAATTTGTTTCCTCCGTACTTATATCTTTTCCTAGTTCCAAATATATCCATCCATTTTGGGTAAAATCTGGTACATTTGATTATAACACGTGGCTGTATTGTTATTTCTGTTCAAGACACACACATCTTAACCTTTCAACACAAATAAAACAAAATGTTTTGACCTTGGAATGCACAGCATGCAAATGGAAAGGTGAGCCTGATCAGAAGTCTCAGTTACTAATGAATTCATGTGTTATGTTATTACCCCTAAAAAATAGTTCATTAACACAATCTCACATCAACGTCTTCCTCTTGCCCAGACGTTCTGGCTCAGACATGAATTATAAACACAGTGTACATAATTGAAGCCAGTATCATACTCCTGCTCTTCCCATTTCTTCCTCCATATCTCCCCCCACCTCCCTCTGTCTCCATCTCCCTCTCTCTCCTCTTTCTGTGCACCAGCTGGTGCCGCTGCTCCAGAGCCGCCAGAGTGAAGAGTCCCCTCACCCCCCTGCACAGACTGAGACAAAAGGCCTGATTCGCCTGCTGAACACTGCCCCCTTTCTCCATCCGTCCCTTCATGCACGACCGTAGTGGTGGTGGTGGCGGGGATTTCAGGAGAAAACGAGGCCTGGACTGGGACTGAAATCTAGGACTGACCCAGTGAAGAAGATTGGGAGGGGGGGGGAGGGGATGAGAAGGAGGATGGGGACTGGAGATATTGTGGCTGAGTAAAGGCAGGTGCTGAGGCCTCTACAGGAAGACTGTTTTTTCCCTGAATATCTCTAAGATTGGAAAAAAATCTGACAAGGGTATGCCACCTTTACCTCTATATATGCATGAACATGCATGTCTTGGCTTGTGTGTCTATGTGGCAGCATATGCGGGCATGGGTGGTATGTGTTTGATTGAAATCTGGGAGGGGAGGTGCATGACTGGCCTGTGTTTGCACATGTCAGATTGTCTGTGTTGAGGTTTTCACATTCTTTGCCTTTGTGTCACAGTGCTGGGTGTAATGGCGGCTAAGGGCAGCATTTATGGAAGTTTGGAGTTTTCAGAGATACTGCCAGTGCGTCTGGAGGTGAAAGCCTTGGCTTATCTGGTTGAGAAAAAGGCCAAGGTAATAGAATAAGCCTCATCATGATCTCTTAGATTTTGCTTTTGCTTTTTGCAGTGTTTAGTTGAACATCATTTATTGTCATCATTTTGCTGATTATTTGACTTCATGTGTCCTTTTTTGTGTGGATTTCATCATCATCATCATCATCATTTTTAGTGTTTTTTTATGTGTTGAACATATAGTAATATATTGGATTTAACCATGTCACCCCTTGTCAATAAAATAGTATGTTCTTGTTTCACAAAATCTCCAATATTCATCATGTTTCAAGAAAAAAAGGAAGCAATGCTTCCTGTGTAGGGGACACGCTGCTTCTGTCTGTGTTTCTGAGGCCGATTTGCAGCAGAGAGCTTTTTGTTGGCTGACCGGAACCAGCTGAAACTGGTTTGAGGCAGACGGAGGGCTGACAGGAACAATACCGTCTCTGTGCTCCACTGAGGGATACAGATAGTCCAGGCTACTCCATGGCAGCCCTTCACAGATCACAAATTTGCTACCATGGCACAGACCCTGCTGCTGCTGCTGCTGCTGCTCGCAGCCTGCTGGGTTTTGGTGTGCAACGCAGTGCTTCTTGTAACGAGTGGGGCAGGGAGACTTGGGAAGGGACGAGGGCAGGGGGACGTGGCTGAGTGGGAATCTGTGCACTCTCTGCAGCCTGGAGCTCACACACACAAACACAGGAGCATGATCTGTCTGTTCGTATGTCTGTTTGCTGTTGGTGCTGCAGGGAATGACTAAGGAGGATCCTTACCAGGACCACCACCACTCACCAGATCCCTGGATGTAACCTGACCCTGTATTCTGGGCCTTTGCCTTGTTGGGAACAGCACATTTTCCCAAGCAGTGTGGGGTGGATGGCTTTTTGTGGGTTAGAGGTGTGTGACTATGTCTGTTGCAGGATGGAAGGAAGGAAGGAAAGGTTTGTCTAGTGGCTGGAGAAGGACGGAGGCAAGAGGGTGAGAAGTGCCTGATTCACTTTCATATTTCCACCATTGCTGTTTTACCTTCACTTTGCAGAGATTCTAGCTGTGTTTGGGATTTCATGTGGTAATGATGCATGTCTATTAAAGTGCTGGTGTTGAAATGGGCTTTGTGTTGTGTGTATTTCATATATGTATGTATCTGACCTTCATTCACTCTCTACGTAAGGCTGCTCTGGCTGCCATGGTTGTGACTTGCTCTTCTTTCCACCAAGCCTATCTTTCTCTCTCTGCTGCAGCTTCACCCAGCTCAGCAGCCATTTTCCCCCCCTAACTACAAGTCTTGTCTGCCCCCCTTGCTCCATTCTTCACCTCTCATTTCATCTATATATACCTCATTCCTACAGCTATCAGCTATATGTCAGTGCATATACAGTATACATCGGCTTGAAATTAAAGGTTTTACATCCAAGGATGAGGCTTAAATGTAAATGTCTCTGTGTGAGCACAAGTACTGGAATCAGAAAGCAGCACATACTGAACAAGCAGAGCAGCACCACTGCCTTTTGTCCCCCAGCATCCAAAAGACACATAAATCTCAGTCTCTTCATGCTTCATTGCTCAAATTAAACAAAAAGAAACATGAAATTATATGTTAGAAATGAAAAGCAACATCAGTGGTTTTTGTTATGTCTGTTTGAATGACCATCTTTAGGCTCTTTTAATGCAACCTTGTCAAAAGTCCTCCAGTCATCATGTTTAATTCTTCATATTTCATTCAAGTTAAGTTTTGTTTACATGTATTATTCACAAGTACCAGCTAACTGACCTTCCATCTCTATTGTATTAATAATCTCAAAATGATCACAGAGCATCCTAATTTCATATAGTAAAATATATATGATTAAATCAAAAACTTGTAGACAGGACAGGCCCTGACACAGGCCTTTTCTGTTCTTCTATCATTTTTTCTTCCAAGAAAAGTCCAATAGGTTACAATAGTGCACTTCAACACTATTTTCGTTCTTTCCAAACAAACAAATGCCCATAAAATGTCCTGGTGTTTATATGTACCTTGTTACCTCACCTGTTACCTCATGTCAGTGCATATACAGTATACATCAAAACTATTTTTGCCCTTTTACTTATACCGGCCCATGTGATGATAAATAAAACTGAAAAAAACAAAAGCTTCATTTAAAACAATCAGCAATAACAATAAAACCACCTGCATAATATTGTGTAGATACCCTTTTGCCACCAAAACAGCTTTTTCATGCATTGTGTTCTGAACCCCTTTTAAAAGAACCAGCATGAACCGTTTCGGCATTTTGTCCTGCAGTGTTTATTTATTCATATATTTTCTAGTAGGTACTAACCACTAAAGACAACCAATAAGATCATCAGTCCTGGATATGATCTGATCCAGCTATCCAACCAATCACAATTTGACCTTTTAAAATGTAAGATTCTAAGGTCTTTCCGCTTTGCTATTTTTCCTGCTTCCAGTACATCAACTATTCAGACAAAATATTCACTTTCGGACCGATATATTGGACTTACTGACAGCTGCCGAACAGGTTAATCTCCGCTATTCTGACTTCACCTGTGATATATGGGGTGGTTGTGGTGGCTAGACCAGCTGTCTCCCGATTACAAGTTTGCCGGTTTAATCCCCGTCGAGTCTATGATTATGTGCCTCACCAAGGGGCTTCTGCTCTGTTTGTGATGGGTCAAACACGGAGAACTTGAATTTAATACAAAAATACATATTGTTTTCAGTGCCTTCTGTAACATACTATAATGTACCATACTAAATACAGGCACAACTGACTAACCCTTAACACTCTGGTTTCCTCTCACATAAAATACTGTATATTAAATAATTTATTTATTATTATATATCCTTTATTTTACCTAGTAAAAAAACTGAGATTGAAAACGTCTTTTCCAAGAGTGACTTAGCTAAAAACTATGAAAAAAACAAACAATATAAACATACATATATGTGAAAAATTCCATACACACAAATATTCAATTAATTAAAAAAATATATTATTAGGTGGAAAATAATACCCAGCCATGGATGGAAACCTGTATCATGTGACTCTCTCTATCAAATGTAAATTTGTGATACAATAACATACTGATGTATAATTAGAAATTTGCCCACTAACATTAAACAAGAGCTGCCATCGTCTATAATATTGCATCCATCCATTTGTCTTTATTTAATTCTGTGGTGTTTTCAACTATGAATTGTAAACAGCAGCCAGGAAACCATTTTAAATTTTAAGTATACTATATCAGATATCACCATAACCTAAATTCAACTGGTGACGCACTTCAACTGGAAAGTCAAATGTAAAAATATGGACCATTAGGTTAATTATTGACATTTTGGAGATAACCTGATGGACCAGCAATGTATTCTCTAGAGTAATAGCACTAGCTGCATTCACATTGGTTCCCCATAAACTTTCTTTCACTTTCACTATTCTTTTTCATATATCACTGTGAAAACGCTCACAAAATAGACGCTGGCTCTCAGGTCTCCATTATAAACAAAATGAATGACTGAACACATTTGTTCTGTTTCGGTGATTGCTAAACTCAGGACAGAAAGTGACTCTTTAGTCTTTTTGACAGCTGAGAGATGGCGAGAGAGCTATGGACAGGGATACCATTACATTTATCATGCATAATAAATACTAATCATTACCTGTAAATTCGGGACATCTCAGATTCCTTCTCAAAGGCATCTCATTTGTTTGATAGTTATTAAAAAAAAACAATATTTCCCAAGTTGTAGTTTATAATCCTTATATCACTTATTTAGTTATCAAACAAAGGACGCCAAAAACATTACCTCCTTGTTAGGGATAATACAGACATTTAAAATGAATGGGTCCATTCAACACCAGATCACAAGGAATCAACTGTATTAGGATGCTGTGTGAATCCCCTGAGTTTTTACATGAGAGAGATAAGAGATAGGTTGATGGTGACTCAGTAGGTAAAGCGGTCGTCCACTTATCTGAAGGTTGGTTGTTCGACCTGCGGCACCTGCAATTTTCAATGTGAGGTGTCCTAAAGGAAGATACTTAACCTCAAATGCTCCCAATGGCGGTTCCATAGGGGTGTCCATGATGGCGTGAATGGTTACCGCTCCTGATGAGCAAGTGGCACCTTTCATGGCAGCTTCGGCCATCAGTGTATGAGTGTACTGTGTATATGAATGGGTGAATGTTGGCCCGAGCTGTAAAGCGCTTTGAATGGTTGAAACGAACAAACATTATTTATTTTATACAATCAATCAAACATAAAAGTTACTAATACAGAGACAATATCTAGCATTTTATCATAAAATGTAATATAATTTATTACATTGTATATCAAAAACAATGCTACCATTATACATAGTTGGGGAAAAAAAAGGGAATGCTGCTTATCTTCCTAATTATTCATCCCTCAATCTTTGCTCTCCAGGTGATTTCCTCATCGGAACAGGAGCAGCACCATGGGAGATATGAAGACGCCAGACTTTGGTGATCTGCTGGCGGCCTTTGACATGCCTGACATGGTGGATCCTAAAGCTGCAATTGAATCTGGCCACCAAGATGACCATGAAGGACAGCTCAAGCAATCTATTGGTGCAGGGACGACGAATGAAGACGAGGCCCAAAACTCTTCAGGACCTGATGTTGGTGTTAGTGTCATTGTCAAGAACATCAGAAACATGGAAACTAATGATTCCATTGGAACCATATCAGAGAAGGATGAGCATTCCCATGACCATTGCAAACCTCATTCTGTTGGCACTGGCAATGGACTTCATAATGGACTCCTGAACACAATACCAGAAGGTATCCATTACACCAAGAATGGATGGAAAGCTCCCAGGGAGGAGGGGCAACCAATTAACGACCAATTATCGGTCTTCAGTCAGTTCAGTCCCATCTCTAGTGCCGAAGAGTTTGATGATGATGATAAAATTGAGGTAGATGACCCCATGGAGAAGCATGGGGGGCAGTCCTTTAGGCATTGTATCAAGAGAGAGGAGAATAATCGCAAATCTCCTGTATCATCGGACAATGAAAAACACCCCAAAGCAAAAAGAGACCATAAACTTAATCAAAACAAAACCAACAATGGCACTCTTGGTGTTTCTGAGTCCAGCAACCTCCATAAATCAACTTTACCCAAAAAGGAAGTCAAGGAAGCTGTCCTAAAGTCTGAAGTTCAAAAGTGTAAAGAGACTGGAGAGACATCTGGGCTAAATAATTTGTTCAATATGTCTCAAGTCAGAGCCAAGTCCTCAGCAAAACTTTCATCTTGTATAGCAGCCATAGCAGCTCTCAGTGCTAAAAAGGTTAGTGCCACAGACTTGGGAGATAGGAACTGCCCCACAACACAAAAAGAACCCATCCACAATAAAGGAAATCCCATAGCTCCAGAGAAGACAAACGAACCGGAGTCTGCTTTAGAGTTTGCAAAGAGGCTGCTGACAAGACAGCCAGAAAGCCCCTCTAGCATAACTAGTGAGGGTAGTAGTAAAGGTTCCCCTGCCTCAAGCACAGACACAAACCTAGTTATCCCAAAAGTTCGGATCAAAACCATCAAGACTTCATGTGGCCAGATTAAGCGAACAGTAACCCGCATTCCACTAGAGTTTGATCCTGACAGTCTGAGAAAAGGAGAAAATAGCCCATCAATCATGGCAAAACCCAGGACAACGTTCTCATCTTCCACAAAGCATCCAATGTCAACCACAGTAGTAGCCACTACTGGAGGTTCTTCAATTGAAATAACCAAGCATATGACTATTAAACCTGTGGCAACAGCTTTCCTACCTGTTTCGGCAGTCAAGACCGCTGGTTCGCAAGTCATCAACTTGAAGCTCGCTAACAATACCACAGTCAAAGCAACAGTCATCCCTGCTGCATCAGTGCAAAGTGCCAGCAGTGCCATTTTGAAAGCTGCCAATGCCATCCAGCAACAGACTGTCTTGGTACCAGCCTCCAGTCTAGCTAATGCCAAACTCATGCCAAAGACAGTCCATCTAAGTAACCTCAATCTCCTGCCTCAGACTGTATCCTCTGCTATTTCTGATCTTCAACAGGCCTTGTCCTCTTCCAAAAAAACACAGCAACATAATTCAAAACAAATCAAACAGAAGGCAATTCTCACTGGCCAGGCTTCAAAGAAAGTCTCTCGGGTTCAAGTGTTCACCAGCTCTCAAAGCTCTGTAGTGGATGCCTTCAATAAAGTCCTGAGTAGCATAAACCCTGTTCCTGTCTATGTCCCAAACCTCTCCCCACCAACTTCAGCTTGTATCGCTCTTCCCACACATGGCTTTAAATGCCTGGAGTGTGGAGATTCCTTTGCTCTTGAGAAGAGCCTCACACAGCACTATGAACGTCGTAGCGTGTGTATAGAGGTCACCTGCAACCACTGTTCCAAAAGTCTGGTGTTCTACAACAAATGTAGCCTCCTGTCCCATGCCAGGACTCACAAGGACAAAGGGGTCATCATGCAGTGCTCACATTTGATTTTAAAACCCATCCCTGCAGATCAGATGATACCCACATCACCCTCATCAGGTCCACCCATCATCAATGGCACAACATCCACCTCCCAGGCACAAGCACTCACAAGCCAAATTGCAGGAAAAGTTGCTGGAAGCTTCTCCTCAACTGCAGTGATTTCCTCTTCATGCAGTCCTCTTGTGGCAGCAATGCCCCTTGAGGATGACTCATCGAAACTCTGCAAACAAAACCACAAGTGCTTGGAGTGTCATGAAACATTCCAAGATGACAGCTTGCTAGCTATGCACTATCAGAAGGCATCAGAGTCTAGTGAGCAGGTGTGTGTTTATAGTATATACAATAACAATCATAAAGTTCCATTCAATTTTCGAATTAAGAAGTTAAAAAATATTATCCAAACATTAACAATTGAGGTAGATAGGTAGGTAGGTATATTTTGTTTGAGACAAAGTTGAAGGTATACGCCTGTGTACGTAAAAGATCTCAATTAGATGTTTGAAAAAACTCACAAGGTAAGGATTATGGTGTTGAGAACAATTATTTTAAAATTGTTAAAATTCTGGCAAATGTTGGATGAAGTCGTTATATATGTCTCCAAAGTCCAATTTAACATTGGTCAAGAAATTAAAACTGCTGGTCTTAACACAGACCCTAAAAAATGTTAAATCACCTGGGAGAGAACAGTGTGTGGCTATTGTTGAGGATATCATTTAAAAAAGTGAGGAAACCAGTCGCCCCTCCAACTTCACTTGACGTAACGTCCGTGTTAATCTGGTTGATGGAAATGAATCCTGTATTGGAGAATGGATAACAGTAATCTTTGCAGAAATATAAGCTCAGTGAAATATAAGCTCACTGCCATGGTAAAATGTAACTCATTATTTTCATTGTCTCCTCTTTTCTGCTTCTATAGAAAACATGCACCATTTGCCAAATGCTTCTCCCAAATCAGTGTAGCTTTCTGTCACACCAGCGAATCCACCAGCACAAGTCTCCTTACATTTGTCCTGAGTGTGGCGCCAGCTGTCGTTCCGTTCACTTCCAGTCACACGTCACCAAGAACTGCCTGCATTACACCCGCAGAGTTGGCTACCGGTCAGTCTGATATATTATTTCTATTATTAATCTTGTCTTATGCTGAATTGCAAATTTATTTACAAATTATTGCTTCTTTTAAGAGCAGAATTTCTGGATATATTCAAAAATGTGTTTGTATTTTATAAACCATGATGAATTGAAGATTTTGTCTCGTTAAAATCTGCAATGTGACAACATAATATTGTATCTCTGTCTGGTGAAGACATTTTTTATTGCCTATGAATGATGAATAACTAAATTTTTAAGATGATAAGATGTCTTATCTTCTTAACAGTGTATTTTTGTGGCATGTACGAATGAAGTTCCAATTGCAATCTATATTAGACTTTAGTTCACCCTATCCAATCCAGGACTTTTTGGTGGCCTTCAAGGGTCAAAAAGAGATCATTGTCTACGGCCACCTCATGTAGCCCATCAATTGATGAGGTTCCTTTAGATAGATGTATTTACTTATTTACTCTATAACACTAGAGTTCAACAATCCCCTAGGCCCTTCCTAGGTTATTGAGCTGGCTCTGGAGGTGAGCCAACATTTTGACAGTTGTTTGGCACTAAAAAAGCAATGAAGTGTAAAACATCAGCGTCAAAGAAGGGAAGCCATAGAAACCAGCCTCGTATAAGAATTGAGACGTAAACTGGTGGGGTCCGCGTAGTCGTCATCATCGATTATAACAGGCCTGATCCCGTTGCTGAGTGTGTTTCTTGGCTGTCTGGTATGCATGGGTCAAGGCCTTATTATACTTCACCCAACCTTGTGGGCCGTGGTACTCTTTTGCTGGGCTTGGGCCGGTTGCTCAGTCGACTGAGTCTGGCATGCCTCCCAAAAACCATGTAGTGAAGCTTCATCGTTTGTGTATCATGGACGGTGTTGCTGTAGGCTTGGAGAAGGGCTGGAAGCTGATTGGGCCATTGTGCCTGCTCGGACTTTTTCAGGGAACTTAACAACTTAAACAGGCGCTAGTTAAATCTTTCACAGGCTCCGTATCCTTGCGGTTGATATGCTTTTGTCCGGCTATTCCGAAATCAGTATAGCCGGCACAACTCCTGAATTAGAAAAGACTCAATGACAGCTCCCTGGTCTGTCAGAGTGGGTTTAGGACAGCCAAAAGTCTGTATAACACTGCTGTATGGCCTCGGGCCGTCGTGTTAGCCGAATGGTCCTTGCTTGGTACTGCCAGAGCAAACTTGGTCTGTTGGTCTGTTGGTCAGGGGTCAGGCGGTCTCCCCATAATGACATTGCCGGGTGTGGCTCTGGATCAATCACTTCTTCTGTACCCCCTATCCATACCTCACAGATACTTTCACAACATCCAGAGCCACACTGATGAACACCAGCTTCTGTTCCCCTTGTATATGGGCCTTTGTCACCTTGCTTATGCCAGTGGCTGCCGCTGTGGGAACTCTACTGGGTACAGGTTGGGGTTGCTAATCTTGCAGGGCACTGGCCCTCCGTTTAGCATGGCCATAGTCCGCCCTTCACGCCACTGTGTGTCACTGTGTGTCACTCTGATGCTGCATGCTGCATCAGGCAGCTGATGGTCTGACACTGTTCACCCCAGTTCCCTCAAGATTATATTGTGGTGCGGGCTAATCCTATGTGACCGCTGTGACCACTGTGTCAAAATTCTGAGGCTTGAATGGCTTTTGGGGGCGGGGGGCTGTACATGCCCAACGACACCACACCTCCGGCAGATTGGTCTATTATTTTATTATTTGCATCCCACTGGGAGTTCGAGGCTGCTGTGCCTGCCTCGTCTTCCTTGGAGGGCTTTTGCTAGTTGATGGTGTGCAAGTGGAGTTCTAGGGGCTGAAAAAGACTTCCCTGGTGGAGAGCTGTGTCCTCATTAACTCCATGAGATTGGCTGGGTGGACTTTCATCTGGTCCATAATTTCCTTCTTCCTTTCTCCAATCAGCTCTCTTTGCAGCCAAGTATGTATATGGCTTTTCAGCTTCTCCATGTCCGCCGTGGTTGCGTTCCTTGGGACTGGAACTGTGAACCCTCTGGGACAAAATGGCTCCCTCATCTTTTTGCAGCTCCTGTTTCAGGGCCCATGCCTCTATGCAGAAGGTCATGTATTCTTTGAGGCACATCTACTGTTTTACAGGTCCAGTTTGTAGCCCCATCACTAGCTTGTCCAGCAGGAGGTGTTCACTCTCTTCCATGCCACTTAGATGTCCAGGATTGAATCCCCTGGACATACTGCCTGGACTCTATCACTTCACCTCTCAATGGTTTCCCTTCGTTGATGGCAGGTTTATACTTTATTGCTTCTCAAATCTCTCACACCATCCTGCGAGAATGTATTTTTTCATCTTCTTCTTCTTTGTTGATTCAAGCTTTTCTTTTCACCTTTGACTCGCCCAAACACACAACTACAAATAATGAGGAAAGCCCTCTATAGTTGTTCATTTGTCCGTTCAGGCTACTTGTTTTAGCATATTCAACAGGTGATTCGTTTTTGGTGACATCACATGTTTCACACCAGTTAAAAAAGAAAAAAAAAAGTCATTTGGAGTAGTGATGTCACATAGTTGCTGTTGCTGCCTTTGATTCCTTCGATGTTTCTTTGGATTGGAGATGATTCTCAATGCTAAATAAAACAGACATGAACAACTAATCAGGTAAAATAAATCCACAACATTAAGATAATGTCTGTACAAATGAAATTACAACCACATACCATGTTCACCTTCAGACTGGAAATGTAGGAGTTTTTAATAGTCTTTTAATGTTCTTTTATTATTGGTAGCCTGTGAGCTTCTTCCACTTCTGTCTGGCATCTGTTGCTAGCTCCATGCAGTGCAAGTACCCTCCTTAATTGATTATGTGAACCCTACACACAAGTCTCAATTTGAGTATAAGGTGTCACTAACATTAATTAATATGCACACACATTTCAAACGTTTTCCTTATAATGTAATTAAAAGCTCTTAAAAGAAATGCATATCCGTGACAGCTACAATTTGCATGTTGTTTATTTTTTTCCATTCCATAGGGACAATAACGTGTCTGAGTTGTTTTCCCATTTTACCAATAATTTGTTGAAAGGGCTTTTAATTCAACTGTGTACAACTATAAATCACCGACAATCTTTTCGGGACAATTTGAATCATCAGCTCTTATAAATATTTCAATAGTGCCTGATACATTCCTGAGAATAAGTCCTTTGATATTCTTATCAAAATAGTGTCAGAGTTGGAGATATCTGTAAAAATCCTGTCAAGCAAGAGCATATCTTTCTGACATAGTTAAGTCAATAAATTCCAAATTGTCAACCAACAGACAAAGTGCTGTGTGTCCTTGTCTCACACATTGGGTGAACCAAAGAGTGAAAGAAAGCTTGCTTAAAATAATTCACAACTTAATTAAATCTTGATCGTGGTTTGGCCACATTATTTATGTTTCTTTTTTAATGTTGCGGTGTTTCACTAAGTCAGACCAAAAAATCTGGCAAATTGACTCTGGATATTACATTGTTTGGCAGCCTGTGGATATCCTAGCAAACTTTGTGAAGGCCTGTCCAACAGCGACAGCTCAATGTTTTTCATTTTGCACAATATTCTTGATTGTACTGGAGCATCAGTGGTCTTATCTGTGCAGCTCGATAACGATCATCAAGGCACAGTAAGCCCATCCCTCCACTGTGCTTTGGCAGCTGTAGAGTTTTGTATCTCGTCCTAGGGGCTTTAGCATTCCAAAGAGGTTTATTTAACAAGATCCTCTTTTATCTAAGAATGAATATGTACATGGTTTTCAAAGTGCAACTGAGTGTGTCTTTGGTTAGCTTCAAACCTGTGTATATAATAGAAGTTGAATCCCAGTTAAGCCTTTATTTCTATTTTTAAAATCTAACAATGGGTTGAAATTGAAAACCAAAGCTTGTGTTTTATCGTTGTTAAAGATGTAGCATGAGAGGAATCTACACATTTGCAACAAATCCATTAATCTTGGAACTCCATGCTCTGGATTTCTTAGAATAACTATGACTTTGTCTGCAAATATGCTGATTTTGTACTCGGTATCTCTGATGGTGATACCTTCCAGGCTTGGATGTTGTCTTATTGCTTAAGCAAGCGGTTTGAAAAATAAGTTAAGGAGCCCAGGACTGACTGACAGCCCTGCTGTTACAATTTTTAGAAGACCTATTGCATATTTACCCTCACTTGTAATTTATTCTAACTGTACCTGATCATTAAGGGTAGAAATCTGGGCAAGCTGGCGTCTCTTACCTTAAGAGAAACTAAAAATAAACACCCTGGTGATAGAGGTTAAAGAGGGAAATATCTCCAGCACTGACACAGCAGCAGGTTTGGCTGAGCGATTATATCATCACATGAGGCGAACTAACTTTTACTCTGTGAATAAGCTTATTTAAATCTGACTCTGGTCAACTCTCATCTTCTCTCCCCCCTCCAGCTGTGTCCACTGTAATGTGATCTTCGCTGATGTTGCAACTGTAAAATCCCACATCCAGAGCACTCACTGTGAGGTCTTTTTTAAATGTCCTCTCTGCCCCATGGCCTTCAAATCGGTACCTGGGACACAATCTCATGCTCAAACACAGCATTCGGGAATGAAAGCAGGAGAGCCCAAGTAAGTCCCCAGAAGCAGAAACTACAAATCAAAATTTCAACTTACTATTCTGGTCATTGATTATCTTTATAGAATATAATTATCAATATCAATTATATTTTTAGTTGAACGTAATATTCAGGGATTGCTTTTGGATATCGCTGCAAATTTCATTTAAAGAAATGTGAAATTGAATCTTATGTATACATTTAAATATAATATATAATACGCCAGGGTTGGTCAGTTCTGGCTAAAATTAAAATTTGATTGTTTTTGCGTGGACATGAGGTATCGTTTTTTTTCAAAATGTGTTTTTTTCCGATTGTGTTCAACTCATGTACTGGATAAAGGGTTCAAGAAAACAAACTAAATATATGATGCAAAATATAACAAAATATAACAAAAGCGAAACTGTTATGGAACCAGCACATGAAGTACCCTTTCGGTTGATGTTATATTGTATTTCAGGGAGCCACCCTGGTGACACGTAAGAATTATTGCGTGTAAAAGTCAGAGAGATGAATTTGGGCACAACAGGGTTAACTCCCGGTTGTTGCATCCCCTCAATGCAGACTACTCCCTTGTGGGGATGTTTTAGGCGGCTGCATACATTCATTGGCCTTTTTGAATCCAAAAAACCTTGACACTTCTGATTGTAAACCTTTTTTTGGTAGAAACAAAGTTGGATTCATCTCTGTTTTACCTGCGTCACCAGGTTTCCTCTCGGTCTTTTTTAATTTGCATTTTTCTATGACACCGACCGACAGCATTTCTCCTCCTGTCTCTCTGTTTCTGGCTCTCAGTGTAACTTTCAGTTTTTGAACCTCAGAATCATTTGGTCTAACAGCGTACTGTCATTGGTTGAAGAATGAAAACATGGCTCACGTTATAAATGAAATTGCTGCAGAATCTTTGTACTTCAGATGCGATCGAAAAGATTTCATAATCATAAATTTAAGTTTTTTTTTAATGTTTGATCGTCCAGTCCTTACACACATTACCTACACACCACCCATCTGAGCTCTCTTTTCCACACAGGAAAACAGCAATATAACCTAATACCCACGTCCAATTTATTTTCGTCTTGAAAATGTCCCTCACTGCACCATCAGTCACATGATCTGTGGGCTTTAGACATGGTGGCTAAAGCGTGGCTTATCTTAAATTTGCTTTTTCCGCTTGACAACCTTTCTGTGTGCAGGTGTTTTTGTGCCATTTGATGTGTTTGACATTGGTTGTGAAGTAAAGAACAGAAGTAAACCCGCTATACTGATGATTTCTTGCTCTCTCATTTGATTGTCAATAAATGTGTCTTGTATTCTGCAGTGAACGCCCAGTCTGTTTTCAGGGACATTTTTTTGTTGTGTCTTTCAGAGTGATCTACAAATGTTCCATGTGTGATACCGTGTTCACCCTGCAGTCCTTGCTCTACACACACTTCGACCAGCATGTCAGCAATCACAAAGTTCCAGTGTTCAAATGCCCTGACTGTTCCATGCACTACGCACAGAAACAGCTTATGCTAGATCATATCAAGGTGGGCATCAAAAACCTTTCATATCGCTCTGCTCTACTAACAACCTCAATTTATTTATCTCACTGTGTTCTTGACATGTAATGATTAACTCTGAGTTATACTGATAAAGGTATGATATACAAATATATATATATATATAATATTATATATAAATTCCTTTATATTTGTATAGAGCTGTTTCACGTACAAGTAATTTATAATTAATTTAAGTCTGTGTGAATCATTTCCAGGCCATCCATGGAACCCTGAAGACCATCGAAGGTCCACCAAACCTTGGCATCAACCTCCCCCTCAGTGCAAAGCCCACTAACGCTAACAGTAGCAACAGCAGTAGTCCAAGTAATAATGATAACAAAGATGGAGGAAGTGTTAATAGTCAAGAGAAAGAAGAAAAGAAGACATTATCTTCATCACTAAATAAAACAAACAGTAACTGCTCATCAGACCTGAAGAATCCTACTAGCTCAGGATACACCTGTGGAGACTGCAATGACCTGTTTAGTTCCAGGGAGGTCTTTGTTGCTCACATGAGGTGCGAACATGGCAAGGTGAGTGTTTGAAAGCATATATCGACTCACGTGGCGCGCCCCTGACCAGCTTTAGTTGGACTGTGCAGCGCAGCATGCATGCCGCTGATAAAATGATGCATTATATTTCTATTGCAGACACTGAAGAAGCACCCATGTCGACAGTGTGACAAGTCTTTCAGCTCCTCTCATAGTCTTTGTCGACACAACCGTCTCAAACACAAAGGATTAAGGAAGCTCTACACCTGCCCGTGAGTACACACGACACTGTGTTTTTGAAACACAAAGAACTGCTGACACTGTGGTAAGGAGTGGTTTGGTTTCTTTCAGGCAAGAAAAAAACTTCACTGAAAGAAAAATCATAGTTTATATTAAAATAACAACCAGGAAAATGTTAACTTCATGCCTTCTTCTTCTTCATATTTACGGTTAATACTACACAGTAAAGAATCATATTGTCACAATCACATTAATCAACTGGCAGCATTCACTAATTTACTCTCAAAATGAGAGTAATGAAGTTCAATACTCTTCATTACTTTTATTAACTACGGTAAAGACCTATTTAATGATAATCTTACGGATGTGAATCTATTACGTGAGCTACAACAGTTAGAAAGTTACTTTTATATTCACTGTAATACTTTGTGTACTGTAATTTTGAGTCAATACACACAATATTTTATAGTATACTCGTTGCCAATCATGACAAACCTTTGTCAAGATTACAAGAAAACATTGTTTGTATTTTAGATAGTTAACTTGGACAATAGAGACGAAAACTGTTTTTAATTGAAATTATTGTACTTTGACAGACACTGTCCGGCTGTGAGTCAGCCATTCACTAAAAGATTGCTGCTGGATCAGCACATTCAGTTGTTACATGGAGTCAAAGACCAACAGACCAAGACTGTTAATGCTGACAGTACGGAGGCCTCATCTAACAAGAAAACGGTACAGTGGCACACATTTACAGATAAGACTTTTCCAAAATCAAGCGTTCTTGTTGAGTTTCTTCCATAGTTGTCTTCTTTTACTTTCAGACCAAAAGGAAACCAAATGTGGAAGACAAGCCGCTGGGCTTGAACTCCAGAGTCTCCGACTCACAGCCGTTAAAGAGAGTCAAGGTCAACATCCTTAAAGTTCACAAGTGTGCCGTCTGCGGATTCACCACTGAGAGTATTGCTTCCTTCCATGAGCACATTCCCCAGCACAAGTCTGACGGTTCGTCCTACCAGTGCCAGGAGTGTGGCCTATGCTACACCTCCTACCGCTCAATGGCCCGACATCTCTTCATCGTCCACCGGCTGAAGGAGCCGCAGGGTCTGGCCCGATATAACAGACGGGGCAAGGATGACGACGAGAGTCAGAGAGAAAACCAGATGGACGTTACAGACGAGAACAATGACGGGACACCTAATACCAAATGCAAAGTGTGTGGAAAGGTGTTTGAAACCGAGGGAAACTTGAACACCCACATGAGGACACATGGGATGGCGTTCATCAAGTCAAAGAGACTGAGCACAGCAGAGAAGTGAGCAGACTTTTACACCGTTCCATCTAAAGCCAACATTGTTGTTTTAAACTTTGGTTAAATTGCCACGAGAACCCAGTGTACCTCAACAGACTGCGATCATTCTGCAAACAATACGTGACGTGCATGTAAGGTTCTACAGTATGTGTCAGTATATTCAAATAATATGTCGGTCAATATATGTCACTTTATGTGTCTTTATGTAAATAGAACCTTTTGTACACACATTGATGTTTTTATTGGCCTTGAATGGATCTTTTCAACAGAAGAGCTTTTTTTAAATTAAATTCTAGATAGTTTCCATGGTTGTCTAGATATAAACTGTATGGATCCAGTTTTAATGGGATTAATCCTCACAAAGTCAGCATTGCTCTGAATAGTCAATGCTACTAATGACCAATGAATGTCGTAAATTATTTTTGAAATACTGCCCCTTGTCAGCGATCTGTCGGTAGGGTAGTTGGCCCACAGGTGCCTGTAGGTTATCCTGACAGCTTCTGGCCCTTCTACTGAGGAGGCAGCGGGGGATCAGGGAGGGTTTCCTCCCAGACCTGGATCATGGCATCAGTGAGCTCCTGGACCGTCAGTGGCGCTACTTGGCATTAGACGCACCTCCACGTAACATCCTGGAGCCCCTGACCCACCTGCAAACCAGTCATTCTAGATGATGGGCTTTTGAACACATCTTTCCTCTCTTGAAAATATATTAGCTTGACAGTTTTTGGGGAAGACACATTTTTGCTCTGTCATTCTCAATTCCACAACATGTACAACATTTTAAGATTTTACATAACAGAAGTAAAACAATATAATCCCGACTTGTTCTATATCCATTAATACAAAATATCTTAAAGGGTTTGTGACACCTGTCTCGACGTGGGTTATTATGGGTCATCGATGGGTCCAAATATCATTCAAGCTCAAAGTTCTCTGAAGGATTATGTCAAACATTTAACATCGGAATAGTCCTTTAAATACAAATGTATGGGCCAGATTTAAAAATTGCTTTAAAAGTATATTTTTCATATAATAGTGATTTTTCCACATTTCTTTCCTGTCTTAATGTATAAATATGGCAGCTCTTTGTAATTATGACTCATGTAAAACACTTAATTTGCCTGGATATTTTAAATATAAGCTACAAAACATTTGCCTTTTACCTGACAGCACTCTTGTTTACATAGTAGTTCATCTATTGTTACGGCACAGTAAAAATAAAGCTGTGACGACCCTGTCTCCTATGACTTATCTTCATATGTCCTGTTTCTTCAGTGTGTGGTCTTTTTTGGTTCCATGTGAAATAGTGATGAATGTTCGTTGGAAGGAATGACACAGGGAGAAACAGCTCACTTGAGGAAAAGCCTCTACTAAAGTAAACTGAATCATTCATACATGACAACCAGTTCAATTTAATATACCCTACCAGACTGCTGTGAGATAGTTTTCCATGGTTGTCTCTGCATCCAAGCATTTTCCAAACATATTATTCCATATTGGCGAGGTTTTTCTACTCTGACAATGAAACTTGTAGTGTCTTGCGCTCTAAAACTGAATGTGAGAAGCAGGCCGTGAATTGTTTGTTGATAAGAGTGTGTCTTACCGCTGCCGCTCCTGTTTATAGACATTACCGAGGCTTGTGTCCAAGCAGTTCTTAATGTCAATAAATGATTAAACACACTCTACACTCTAAACACAAATGCTCTAATCAGTTAATTAAAATGAGTCGTGAAACTAAAAATCTATTTGTGGAAAGAAAGCATGATTATATACCTATGTATGGTTTTCTTTTTGCAACTCAAGGCACCAAGTTATGGTTTGCTTAAATATTGAAAATGTAAATGCTTCATTTTATAATACCTATCCAAAATTGATTATCTGATAAAAACAACTTCCTTCACATCCAAATAATGCATTATAATAATTACATGAAATTCATCTTGAATGGGATGGATTCCATTCCACTATTCCATTAATAGTTTATAATAGGTATTTACTCACTCAGCGTGTGTTAACAAGGATATACGTATGATGTTAGTTAGAGTTCCAGTTGTGTTTTCACATCAATAAACTGATACATAAATAGTTTTCATAATAATTAAAAGTTGACCAATTTCTCATATGGCACTACTATGTAAAGTAGAGGCAAAATATGTAAATTAGTACAACACACTGTAGTATAACCTAGATAGAATACCCTTTAATGAATTGATAAGTGGTCAAGCTGTATGAATTATTAATTCTCCTCTCTTTAGCACGAGCTGCATCATATTGAATGTGTATTTGTTGTGGATAAATTGTGATACCTTATTGCAAATGTTTAATGCAAACTCCCCCTCTAGTGGCCATTGTTGATAGTTTCAAATATTACAATAATATTACTCTTCCCTTATTTTATCTGGACTGAAACTATTCCATTAATAGTTTTAAATCAATGTAATGGCTGTAAATGCGTAGCCTCTATTTCCTCATACTGAATATCACAGGTTATTCCCTGTGTGATCGGATCAGACCAGGACAAAGCAGACTCTGGCGGCTACTCAGAATAATAACTAGACATCTGCCTTTGTCCCCGACAGCACAGATACATCTCTGGAAAGTCCACAATCCCCTTCGTTGTACAAGCAGTCCCCCTGAATGAAACTCCTCAAATTAAATGTGAAGCTATTGCCAAAGTAAATTTAGTTAAGAAAAATCTCCACGAAGGGAGTAAAATATGAACTATAAGATGAAAACATAGGGAAAATTGTATTAAAAAATAAGATAGATCTCATCGAGTCCATTTGTAACGGTTGAGAAATGATAGCCCAAAAACCTTTGGAGGTAAAGCTCCCCCTAGTGTAATAAATATTCAACCAACCTTTCCCAAAATCCAGCCAGCTCTACCTCGTACTAAAGTCTATGGGAGTATAGTTTGTAAATGATCCATGAAAAAGTTTCTGTGATATGTAAAAAGATCCCCAAGGTGTTTAAATGTGAACTTCTAGAGTAAAATATTATAAAAACAAGAAATCATCATTTCATCATTAAGTTGGACCAACAGTTAGAAAGTTTTGTCTGCAGTGTTTGTTTCTTTAAATGATAGCTAGATGTAAGGACATAAACTTGGCCTCGCCTGGGCTGTAGGCCAAAGAGGAGAAGGGCAACGTTTGTCCCCAGGGCTGTCCATCTGCTTAACTCCCAAAGTCCTTGATCCAGCATCCTAGCACTTAATGATTTTTATGAATGATTCTGTTGGAAGTTTTTGCACTTTATAACACATATCAATGCTTGTTTATATTATCTGTGTCGTATGTGTCTGCTGTCATGTGTGTACATTGATGTGTGATACTCTTGGTGACTTTTAGTTGCCCCTCGGGGACAACTAAAGGGATTTAAATTGTATAGAATTGAGTTAAGTCGATTCTTGTGTACCAAATTCAGACTAAATCACACCAGATAAAGGTCCCCCTAGTGTCGGATATATACAACCGACCCTTCCCAATATCAAATCAGTTCTTCCTTGCACTAAGCTCTATGTAGGTATACCATTTTTAAATTGTCCATAATTATCTTTGAAGTCCCTGATGACCATATTGGGTTCAGAGTCTTGCTCAAGGACATAGAGACTACTGGGCTCGAGCCGCTGACCTACCAATCAGCTCTACCCACTGTGCTACAGCCACTTTATGTGCAGCAAAATCAGACTGACAGCATTGTGAACTATCTGTTGTAATGGGACTGTAACCTGGCACTGACTGGACATCATTATTAGACTTGTACTATAATTGTAGTGATCCTTAGTGGTGACATAATCACTGTTTGTACTTATCCTCATGTAATCAGATACTCCTCACACCTGATGAAGAAAGCCCGGTGGGACAACCAACATTAGCCACAGCAGTTTCTCAATCCATCCCATTCAAGATGAATTTCATGCTACCTTCTTGATGACAATATGTCCCATCCTCCGTTATTTAAACACCGTTTCCACTGAAAAGGATAGAGTCAGTCTTAGAAATGGCCTTGGGTTGGGTGGTGTTCCTTCTGTTAGCACGGTTTAGTGTGGCACTGGATAACAGAAAGGCCCTGACGGTGTCTCAGAGATGTATGGAGGACACCGACACTTTCCTCTGGGAGATCAACCAGGACAGGCCAAAGGAATATGCGGTTCTCAGTAAGTGTTGCTGACTTTGAAATGCTTATTTCTGACTGTATGATTAGTTATTGAGTCACTTGTACATTTGACTGCTGTGGAGAAGTTTAAGTACATTTAGTCTTGTGATGGCAGATTAAGGGCCACCGTTCTGTTTTGGGGCCAGTCACCAACTTGTAGTTATCAGAGGCAAGGTTTTAATCCAATAGTACATCTAAAAATGGAATTAAGATTTGTGAGTGAGATGAAATTTGCTGTAAAGTTTCGCTGTATCAAATAAAGCAAACCACATAAATTCTATATTTATATTCATATTGATCAGTCAGAAAATAATAACCAGTGACATGTGAAGTCAGAGTAACATTAATTATTTCATCACAGTTGCACCTCTCAGCAGGTGGGATACGTCAGGCAGCAAGTGAAGTAATATGACCAAAAAATGATGACAACACGATTGGGTGGTGTCAGAATATATTCTGAACTAAAATACTTCTCGGTTGTTCCTGGTCTGTGGTGGTTAGGACCTACCAAAGTGGTTGAAGGAAGGACAACTGATTAACCCGGGTTATGAAAATCCTGTATTTCAGCCCACAGAAGAGATACTGTGGAATACATGTCTAAAAGAGTTCATGTTGGTTCTGATAAAGGGGTTTCAGAACACAAAGTGACATCACAGAGATGTTTGGTGGCAAAAATAGCTAACTTAAACAATATGAGGGGTTTAATGTTATGGCTAAAATTTCATTCCCTTGAAATTTAAAAGTATATGTGGAATGACAAAGCGAGAAACCCAACAAAAAAATAATTTGTATTCTCAATGAGTGCTTGTACAGTATATATTAAATGACTTACAAGTCTCATATTGTGCGTCTTATCCAGGTGGAAGACTACTTATTATACTTAGGACGTTAAAATGATTTATTACACATTCAACATCTATTTCTTCCAATTTATCCATTGTAACCATTTTTAAAAATAATCTAGCCATTTTCTACATTTTCAATTCTTATTCTTATTCTTATTCTTATTCTTATTCTTATTCTTATTCTTACTAGACTAGACTAAAATAAAGTTTTCAAAAAAAAAAAAAAATCCAAAAGGAATTTTAAATGGTATAAGCTCCAGGTAGCTATGTATGTAGGTAACACACTATAACAATACATGGTCCTCAATATAGATTGTCCAGGTATACAGGGCTATGCACATGACATTATCTCAAACACATTTAGAGATTAAAAACACACAATTACCAACAAACGCAGGTTGCAATACAGTTTTTTGAGCGCTGTTATAGTCATTTGAGGCACCAATGTTGGAGAAGCAGGTTGCAGGATTACCAGGAAATAATGAGTACTGGGTGTGTTTTTCAGTATGACAAGAAAAACCATTTCACTTATAAAGAGACAGTGGTAGCTTTACATGCATAGACATTATTAGCTGGAACAACAAGAGCTGGAGATGGGATCACCTTTTCTGTCCATTTGTTTTTCCATAAAACACTTTGTTGTTGTTGTCAACTGATTTGAGGAAGAGTTACTGTTTGTTTTTCAGGTAGACCCGTGTTTGGATGTGGGTTTGGATAACATTTTACAATTATCTTGAAAAATAACATATTAGAACAATAAAAGATCCAAGCATGGTCAGTATTGAAAAATTGGCAGGGTTTATTTTTAGAGAGAGAGGGGGATGGGGGGGGGGGGGGGGGGGGCTTATGTATTGGGTGTTAAAGGAAAGGGGTAGAGACATTGCGCCGTCTCTACCCCTGAGATAGTGTAACCTTCAAATGGATTTTGTATATCTGTGAAAGGTAAACATACATATCTTGATCAAAAATACATTACGTGGATGAAAGATCATAATTAAGGCTCGCTAAAAATGTTTAAGGATTTTGTTAAAACTTAAAGGAAATGATCAACTCTGAACGTCACCTGGCAGAGGAGGACTTTTCAAACATTTGTCCTTGGCATTTAGTAATGGAAGAGTCAACAATATTATTATACATGAATCAAGGGGTCAGAATTAACATTGTATAACTTCATTGTAATGATATCCAATAAATCAATGTGTGGATTTAAAATGTATATATAGTATATATAGTATTTTTATAAAAATTGTTTGAATCAGTTGCTGCTTTGACCTTTGTTTTATGTGTATGTGTGGGTCGTCTGGCGGTGTTTGTGTGTGAACTGTGTGCCAGTGTATGATGCATTCGGAAAGATGGGTAGCAATGTTGAAGGAGGTAATACCAACCAGCCCGGCTTGCTGCAGCAGTGTCGCTCGGCACATGGCCCCACCTTCTCTGGACAGTACTGCCAGGTGTTCCTCAGGCAGGTAAAAACCAAAACAATTATTAAACCAGTTTGAAATTCCTGAGAATGGATGAAAAGTTGTTTTTATTTTTTAATTGATGTAGGGAACAGTGCAGTATTTTGTGGGCATATGTATGCCTGACTCCTGTGGGGAGGAGGAGGTGGAAATGCTGGTTCTGCACAGTCAGTGAAATCTATTTTCTTCACACTCATTTCAATATTATCCTGGCGGCCCAAGGACTGTTTTCATTGCTTGTGACTCGTTTTGCCTTTTCAACAGGGAGACTTCATTTTGGGCAGGTGTCTCTCATCCCTCCTTTACCTCCCATCCTGGTCAACCAGTCCACTCAAGAGATGCTCATGACCCACTGTTTGTCCAACACCATTGCCCCTGATGCATCAGATGTCACCTGTCTGTCAGTTCATTGGAATCACTTTAAATCTACTGTCTTATCTGCATGTTGTAACTTTAGACTGAACTGAAGATGTGTCTCTTCAGCTGAATCAGACTTTAGTTCAGAAGCCGCCTCCCCTAAAACACATTCCTTTTCTCCCACAGGTTTGTGTGCTGCGTAATGGTGGCGATTCCTCTCGCAGCCACCTTGTATACAGCATTAATAAGATGGCAGCGGAACAGAGAGGTCATTCCCACAGAGTCCCAAGAGTCTCCCTGTCTAAACACCAGCCTGAACCTCTATGGAGCCTTGAAGACCAATGGCTCCTCCAGTAATGAAGTTACTAGTAGCACTTCAGAGGAAAATAGTAATAGTAAGTGCAAGATCTCCTAAAAATATTAAAGAGATGATGCCCAGCAAGCATGATGCAACGGAAAATAATTGAATATTTCCTTTGTAGACAACACCTGCTGCGCTCCCCTGCGTTTTCCTCGAAGCCGTATGTACCGGTTCCTTCAAGTGTTCTCTCTACAAACTACCAGCCAGGGCATCTTGAGCACCTCATCAAACAATCCAGGAGGAAGCTACTCCTCCCTGCATGGCATCCGTGTCCTCAGCCTGTTATGGATCATGTGTGGACACTCTGCACAGTTTCCCGTCATAAACAACCTGGGTACAAGACAAAACTCACTACAAGCTGCTAATCAAGTATCAAAGTATGCAAGTCTGAATCTTGCTGTCTGTATCACAGATAACTACAAAAACTGGAAGGAAACAGTTGAAAGCAGCCTTCTGCACGTGCTTTCCATGAGTGGACCTGTGTTCCTGGCAGTCGATACCTTTTTACTGCTGGGGTAAGTCCGGAACATGCTATAAACAGTGGTGAATCAATCAAATTGTGTGTAACAAATTAAAACCAATGTGAGTGTTGAGTTGCTGGGTCTAACAGCCTTCTGTGTTGTAGAGGTCTGCTTAGTGCAAGATCTCTGCTGGGTTCCATCGACAGGGCTGAAGACAAACTGAGCCCAAGTTTGTTGGTGGACTACCTGTTCAAGAGGATTAAAAGGTACTTTAGCCGAGTTATGAAAGTTTATTTGCGCAATTTTTTTAGTTTTTATCTACAGTAGAAAGAGAAATAGTAATGTATCTCTCTTTTCCCTTTAATACAGGATTCAACCACTGCATCTGTTTATTATGTGTCTGACCATTGGCCTTATCTCCGTAATCCAGTGGGGACCCTACTGGTACCCATTCATAGATACATTGATGGATTGTAAAACTTACTGGTGGGCTAACTTACTGTTGATCAGCAATCTCATCCCAGTCCATGAAGTAGTAAGTTTAAGCACCGACTCAGATCCACACACTTTATAGTAACTCTTAAGAAACCAAGAATTACCAACTATCTAAACGCTTATTCTTTGTTAGTTCATGTAAATTCCAACCCATTTAACTATTCCAATGTTTCATTACATTCCCTGCATTAAATAAAACATAGTCTGACAACATATCTTGAACAATTTCTCATAAAACAACAATGCTGGTATAAGCTGTGGAACTATTAAAAAAAATACATTTGAAAATCTGTGTTTGATTTTTCAAAAATGAGCATAAAAGCCTGATGTGACATTAGAGATCTCTGTCAAGGGGAAACATTTACAAATTCATTTTATGAATGTTCTATCTGATCAGCCTGGTGTATTTTAAAACACTGTTTTTCTCACATAACTTCCTTACTGTGGTTTGATTCAGTGCAAATTGATGGATGTGACTCGCCTCACGGAGATCTATCTATGTCTATATCGTATTCTACTGTTGTAGTTCACATTTTAGTCACTAGGGGAGCTTTTTTATGAAAAAGATTATTTTCCAGACAAAACTCGAAAAATATTTCGTGGATTATTTTCCAATTTATACATAAACACATAGACCCTGATGAGAGGAATAACTGCATTGATTTGGGGAAATGTCAGTTGTATATTTCTGAAACTAGAGGGAGCTTATGATTCAACAGTTTACGGCCTGCAGTTTCTCAGCCTTTGGTCTGATTTAATCAATATTTGGTGCATATGAATGCATTTTAGGAAATCTATCATGCGCTTATCATAATCTACTCACTAGGGGCAAACTTTTAACGAAAACCACTGTTTTTCAGCCATAATTTCCTAGTTGTTGGTCTGATTTAGTCTAAATGAGTGATATTAGTAATATGAATGGAATCGAAGAGATCTGTCTTGTATCATATTTTAATCATATAGTTTATATTTTAGTCACTAGGGAGACTTATTTTTTCATTTAAGACTGTTATACAGACATAACCTCACATTCAGTTTGAGGAGGTAAATCAGAAGAATTACTTGTACAACATAAGGGATTGGAGGCTTTCGGGGATATATACAATATATACTCTTGCTGTTGGGGACAAAAGTGTAGGTCTAGTTTTCATTTAAGCTGAAATGTCTGTGTGTTCCAATGGGTTAACCCTATTTCATTTTCCCCATCTCCCGTCAGTGTATTCCTTGGACGTGGTACCTATCTCTGGACTTCCAGTGTTATGCCACCACTCCTCTTTTGGTCTACTTCTACAGACTGTATGTCCTTTCATATGATTCTGTGAAAAAAGAAGCTAAATTTAGTTTATACATCGAAAAAATATGTTTTTTAATCGTGGAAACTATAACAACTCTGACTCTAGAATTTCTGTTATTCATCAGACAGAGAAGTGTGTTTGCAGTTGTTGCTGTCGGTCTTTTGCTGATGACAACTTTAATCAGTGCTGTTATAACTGCACTCCTGCAGCTGCCGGTATTTCAGCCATCTACACTGTAAGACATGGTGAATTGGTAATTATGCAAAGTCTAAATGCATGACATGTAATGGTCTTTGTATGTAAGAGGTTTTTTATTTGGACATATGTTGCCTACCATGCCATTCCAAATGAATTATTTTAAATTCAAAAATGTTTTTTTTTTGGGTTTTTTTGCAGCACATATGAAAATTACGTCTTGTATTACTATGTGAAACCCTACACAAGATATGGTCCATTTTTAATAGGGATCTTGACTGGAATATATTTGACAACAAAGAAGGATCAACTGTTAAAGCAAAAGGTGAGACCATAGCAACAATCACCAAACACAGCTTGTTGCATCTAGTAGGAATACGAACATATCACTCCTGATACTAGCAAGCCAAACAAAGTAAGCACACTAACCACTATGCTGTCATCACACTGAAGTGTGTATCATGTCTTGCTGTTGCTTCAGTGGCAGGCAGCACTTGGTTGGAGCTGCTGTCTGTCAGCCATGGCGGCTGTGGTGGGATTGGCATATATCCTCAAGGAGACCCCTGCCTCTCCATCCGTGCCCCATGCCCTCTATCAGGGACTGCACAGAACACTCTGGGCTTTGGCCGTGACCTGGATCATACTGGCCTGTGAGGAGGGTTACGGAGGTAAACTAAGTGCAGGGATTTTCCAGAGTTCAGATACAAGAGTCAGAACTGATTGACAAGTGTTTTTGCCGAAACAACCTATGTTGTTAGCGACACAGTTAAATGGTAACTTGCTGTTACATTTCAAAAGAAAAATTAGGAAAAATGTACAAAGTCTTTTTTATATAACCCTTTACTTTTTTAGCCATTGCAATGTTCAAGACAATACATTTTAATCATCAGCTATTCCCAACAAAAAAAACAAATTTAATGTTTTGACATGCAAATCTATATATGATGTCATTGATAAGATTCAATTCCTGTCAAGGGACACGTGGGTAAAAGTGTCACGTGAGTTTTAAACATTGCAGCTTTGTTTCCAACTGTTTATGCAGGTTTCATCAACAGTCTCTTGTCATCACATTTCTGGGTTCCTCTGTCCAACATTAGTTTTGCCTGCTATCTAACACATCCAGTCTTCATTATCTTCTACATCGGCTTGCAAGAGACCCCAATCCACTACACAGACATCAACTTTGTAAGAACTTCATAGAGAACCTTTCATTCGGTTTTATCAGGCATGCAGACTTGGAATCTCAGATTTCACCATGACTTGATTCTGTTTTTCTCTTCTCTCCTCTAGATGTACATGTTCCTTGGTCACCTGATGCTCACGCTGGTGGTGAGCTACATGTTCACTGTGCTGATTGAGAAGCCCTACCTCCTCTTAAAATGGGACAGCACATAAAGAGGAATGAAGCACACGAAAAGGCAGAACCAGTTAATACCATTGATCTTATTTTCTTTTTTATCATTTTCCTGCTAAATATTGCTTATGCAGATGATAATCGTTGTTGTTTCCAATGATAACTGAGTGGCTACTACTCCTAATTCACATAGTTATCCACTTTCATAGTCATACTGGGGTTAATATCCATAATCATATAATATTTTCAGGTTAATACTCTTACACATAAAAAACTGTGACATCAGCAAATAAAGATATTTTGTGTCGTATTCAATTGAAATGAACAGTTTTAAAGTTGTGTTGACATGGTCAACCCTAGCCCAGAGTTCACATTTTCATCAAAACAAAGTGGCATTATTGATACATAGATAGAAGATATTTTCATTTTTGATTAAGCTGAATACACTACATGTATCATTTATCTATTATTACACTTCATAAGTCTCTTCTTATCAAAACATGTTAAATACATTGCATAATGTACCTGACAGTACAATTCTGAAGTTGCACGAAGCAAGTTTTGACTATTAGCATTATTTCAAAAATGAAACTGTGCCGTAATATAAGTAGTCATATAGTATAATAATTAAATCCTTCAATGTCTGAGATAATATTCCCGTTTTAAACTGAAGAAAAGACTGTTTGTTTGTTGAAATGTCTGTTTGTTTGTAATTTCTGCCACGTCACCAAAAACAATTGCAACAACAGACAGAATTTGATGATTTTGTAAAGTATTGTGGGATCATGGAATTTGCTTTCACTGTTAAACAACCATCATTGCTGTGGAAGTCTATTTGATGTGAATGTGACGGGAATTTTCATGGTTGCTGTCATTTTTCAATGACTATGTTTACTCCCATTTTTCGAGCTTCTTTCTGCACTCGTTCTTTGTCTTTCTCTCTCCCTCTCTCTTTGAAGTTACTGTGCCAAATAAAATACAACACTAGCTTAAAAAATACAACACTAGCTTAAATAAATAGCCAAATTCTCTCTGATATGACACTGTTGGGAACATCAATTTAGTACACAACTCAAGGTTCTGCTGTTGATTTAATTGGAAAATGTTGCATTCACATCTTAAAAATCTAATAAAATTCTGACTAAGCTTTCCAAGTCTCATGAAGTGGTAATCAGAGCCCCGAAAAGTTGGGGATGTTAAGGTATCTTCATCGCTGCCGCCGCCGCATCTGACCTAGGGGGAGCTTTTCAGAGCTTATTTCTCTCCCGTTGGTCCGATTTAGCCCAAACTTGGTGCATGAGAATGAACTAAAAGAATTCTACCTTGTATATGTTGTGTTTTACTCCAGTATTTCACTAGGCGGATATTCTTTAACGAAAAATACTGTGGACATAACTTCACATTTCATTTGAGAGGTTCAGTCAGGGGGATTGCTTGCACGCGAGCAAATGCGAGGCATGCACTCTGTTATGCGTTGTGTTCAGTTGAGTAATCCTCGGTCAACAACCTCAAAGAAATTCCATGATCCTCCTGTCAGTGTTTATATCTGCCGCTCACGCAGAACCCCGCGCCGTATGAGGAGACTTACACCAAAGCTATGTTGTACAAATCTGCATCATGTTCAGACTTCCTCTGAGGCAGTCTGTATATATGTATTATATCTGAGGCACCAGGATGGAGATAAAAACCAGAGCCTTTGCCATGATTTAAAGTGACATTTATCATGTTTCATTCGAACCACTGCGTGTTTAGTGGTCCAACATTAACGCCAAATATGGGTTGCAATTTCTTTCACAGCACTCTGACATACTGAAGGTGTGTCTCATATCTTTGTTGTCTGCTACGGCGTGCTCTCCTTAATTGGCTCTGGATTAGCATCCTTAGCTGACTCATTCACGCTCACAGACACAAAGTTGGTGACGTACGCGCTCCATTTTCCACCTGACGCACTTTGGGAAGTTAAGGGAAAGGGGCCAGACGCCAGCCGGAGGCAGACCGCAACAGCACAGTGTAAAAATACACCTTGCTTTGGTAAGATGATACTTGTCTTGCTATGACCACTTCATGGGGTCACGTCCAATCCCAAAGCCCACAACAACATGCTCCAGATGGTGTAACATGTCTGAGACTGTTTGAGTATTTTAAAACACTAATTCAGCTGAAGCGCTGGTGGAAGGAAAAGGTAGTCGTAGCTATCGTTGTTCAAGAAATGCTATTCTTTTTTATTGATCATGCTGAAGGATCATATTTTGTACTCGACAATTCCCTGTTTATAACTGCATCAAAAGTATTATATATTATATATATATATTACACACTGCAAAAAATCTCCACCAAATTGTTTATTTGAAGAAATGTCTTGAGGTTCTGTCGTTAAACCACTTTTTACAAGACGGGAAGTATGACGCAGTAAAAGCATATGATCCTTTCACCTGTCACAGGAGCAATTATGTAACAGCCATGCATTTCTCTTGGTAACAAAAACTCTCCTTCAATGTTCATTATGAAACTACTTTTTGCATGCAGGTTTGTGAATGTTAAACAAAGAAGAAAAAGACAGATGAGGATGCAGTCTTAAATGTTCTTCAGCATCAAATCCCAAGCCTGCAAGAGTGGTCTGCAGTGAGGTCAAAGACAAACATATAAGAACTCTGCCGCAGGACTGAGGAACTGAAGACTAGCAGAATAAGAATATAGGATGAAGTATTTATCTATGAACTATCCGTACCCCTTCCAGGGGCAGGAGCCCATCCCAGTCGACTTTGGGCTATATGCGGGGTACGCTTGAGACAGGAAAACAGCCATGCACACCTTCATGCAATCTTTTAGTCACCATTTCATGTACATTGCATGGTTTGGACTGTGGGAGAAGGCAAGAGCACCTGGAAAGTATTCATGCAGACACGGGGAGAATTTCCAAAAGAAATCATCAGACGACATTTAAAGAAAGGTCTCGTTTTATGTAAATCTATAATTAGTTGCAAGAGCATCGAGCAATATTTAAAAATAAACAATAAGTGGACGGAGAGGTCAGTTCAGATTGGAAAACAGGTGCTTGGTGGTCAAAATAGAGACCTTTCACTGAGCAGCCATAATATTAAAACCACTGACAGGTAAGATGAATAACATTGATTAGGCACCAAGTGAAAATTTTATCCATGATGTTGATGTGTATGGAGAAGGAAAATAGGTAGGCTGGTCAGTGTTGTCTGTTTCCACAGAATAGCGACCACCAAAAGTTGCTGAACAACAGTTGCACAAGTGTAACGAGCAACTTAACTGTTGAAAATGTCTTTATGCAACTTTATCTATCATTATAAACTCAATGTCCCAAAATGATCATTTTCATTTTATTTTAATTTATTTTCTGTTCCTAATGGAAAGTCTCGATCCATTTAAGAATTCCGATGCTTAATGCTCTCAATGCTTTAATCGCTTGTATGTTGTTCGCATTGAACCAGATTTGAACAAAGTTATTCAAACAAGCTCAGGAAATATTTTTCTGTATTTCTCTATTCTAAAAATATAAAAGTTTTTGGGGAGTAAAAATGACCTATGCTGTATGAGGCAGGGGGTTTCAAAATTATGGCTAATGGTGTATTCTCACCAAAAACAATGAGATACTGGTGATGCAACAGAATGAATGTGCGGCACTGTAGAGGAAAGCTTCCTTTTATTAAAACTAAATAAACCAAATTTATTCTGTATTTACTTTGCTATTATGTGTGTCTTTTCTTGTCAAGACTTGTTATATACTTCAACTACTGTGACCTGCCTATTATATGAGTCTGGAGTAATGAGAACAGGTGAGAAGAGAAGGTGCTCCTCTCATGTGTGCTCCATGTATTAAACCCTTGTATGCCTATAAAGACAGGACCTGGGGGAAAATATTGTTTTTTTCTATTCTGGAGAGAACAAGCGAAACTATTTTCTAGGTTTCACACTGAATGAACTCCTTAGGTTGTAGTTTCCTAATCGGCATACAGACATAACAAAGAAAGAAACATTTCTGAACTGTGTATTTCCAGCCTCCAAAATGTGTTCTTCTAAATGCCAGTCGGAATCAAAATACTAGAGAAGTAAAGGTGCAGACAAAAATGTTTGATTCCTTTCCATCTAAATATTTCAGACCCTTCCAGTTAATGAAAATGTAGCTACCACATATATAATTAAGAATCATCTTGTTGTGAGTAGTATAATAAACGGAAAGGAAAAAAATTACATTAAGTGATTGTCATACCAGGAGGACATAATTAACTTTCTACTATTTTCCACAAAACCCAAGAAAGATCTGGTCTTATGGTGCGGTTCCGGACAGAGTAGGGAAATAATTGTAAACATGAATCTTGTATTTATTTGTTTTCTTGCACCAACGGAATATGAGTGGATAAGAGTAGTCTGCTAAAGTGTTTGCATAAAGTATGATTTAATTCAATCTCAACAAGGCAATAATAACCTGGTGAAAATTATAAATGTTTGATTACATTTTGATAAAAACAAGAAACTATTTATAAGCTGATTGTCACTTTATTTCTTCATTTATAGAATCTAATGAAACAAACTTCCCAGTGATACAGCAGGTTGTGTTGGACAACAGGTGTAACTCAAAAGATTTAATTCGTTTTTTTCATTTACAGGATGTCTCATTTGGGATATGGTATCAACTATATGCTATATATTTTAAATACTTCAAAAGACTGTAATTATTACTAAGTTGTTTCTCAGTATTTCTCAAGAGGCCTCTCTTCATATCTAATCTGCAAACACCCGTCAGATTCTGCCTTGAAGTAGGCCATCACTGAAACAGCCCGTAAATATAGATATCGAGTGTTAAATGTTCAAGATCGGCACATGTTCGCAATATCAGGTAACCGACTTTGTACTTGTGGGGGACAGCAGTTTAAAATAGACCCACACCCCGAGACCTCCAGCTCTGCCTGAGTTCACACTGAAGTCCAACATCACAGGTCTATGTCCTCAACCGCACGGTGAGGAAAATGGTACGTACAACATGCATGGCTGGAAGTCCCCGTCACTGGCAACCACGACTGTTTTAATAATACTTTTATCATGTGTGACGAAGGCTGTCAAGGAGTCAGACATTTGCTGCATTTATTATATTTTAAAAGTGTTTTACTAGCATGATGGATTTAGCGAACATGATCATCGATCAGGCGGTTTTCACCTTGTGTAGTAATAACTATTAACATAGCTTAAGTTATCATTTCTAATTATACTTACTTCGGTGTAAGCCTTTCAAGCAAGTTGTTTTCCTATAGAAGTTGTAAAGGTCCAGCAGGCTGTCGGGTGTTGTGTGACCGGAGATGGACATATTTTGGCACGGAGCCTCAAGATGACATTGAATTTCACTTTCTTGCTCTCAGTCATGCAAGTGCCGACAGCTTTATTGTTATTTAATGTCAGTTCAGATGAAGCCTATTTTGAATTTCCCAAAACAGCCATAAAAGCAAGGGGAATTTCTGCTCAATTTAGAATTCAAAGTGCCTGTAAAAGACATTGCACCTCTGAGAGAAGGTTATTACCAGTGCGTGGTCGGTGCACTGAATGTGTTTTTGTAAATTCAGGAAATTTGAGGATTTAAGCGATTATTGTGATGATTATGTAATGACTATAAAATTATATTAGTTATGGTGTGTCAAAATAAATTCAATTGGATTTGTAACATTACCATGTTGGAACGACATTGCTCCAGTGTTTTTTTAACTCTGTTTTTTTTTTTTATTTTGCCATCCTTTAACCACTTTACAGTCTAAAAAAAGTGTGAAATTTCTTTAGTTAAAGGTGTTTGTCAAAACACTAACTATAGTTAGGAACTGTACCCCATAGAAAGCATTTCAGGCTTAAGGGCCGGGCTAGGTGTCCTTCACTCCAGCAGGAATCTGACAAATGCAGGTCATGGGTGAAGATGCACTGGTATTTTTCCAGTGTTTGTGCCGCCAGGTCCCTTCCTGCAATCTTGTTTATCAGGGTGAATGTTTTGAAGCCTTCACTTTCAACACATCATGTCAGTGGAGCAGCACAAATGTCAGACACCAGGTACTACGGGGAGTTTTGAGATTGAGGTTTTTATAAGTCAGAGCTATGATTTTTCCTAAATAGTTGCAACAGAAGAATTAATACCTAAAAAGATATTTTGTCATTGTTGGGACCACTGAGGCAGCACCTCATAGCCAATGTTACATCAAAGTGGGGTTGAGATATTTTAAGTATGGCATATTCCGAATGTTGATAGCAGTAGAAATACTACACTGCTCTCTTGGCACCCTTTAAAAACAATGAGTAAAATTAGTTCCTCTTTACTGTCTACAACTTTGTTCTTTAATCATATTATTCAGAAATATCTAACCATTTTTTCAAGTAACATACTTAAAAGAAACATTCAGTTCTTATTATAATTATATGCGTCGCTGGGAAATCCTGTGATTAAGAGGTAACTGAAGCGCATTTCCTGCCTTATTTCATATTTTTAGGTTCACCTGATTGACCTAAAGTGGTGAACAATGAAAAATCTCTCAATAGTTCAAAAACCAAAGTTTAACATTAAGATCAATTCTTATGAACTTTGAAGAGTCTGGAGAATTAAAAAATCAGCATGGAAGAGGACGTGTCTCCTAACTGACCCCACACACTGAGAGGAGATTGGTTTGAAAAGATTCTCCAAGGATTACAGCCATGGAATTGCAGAAGACAGTTGAATCTTGGGATCAGAAAGTCGCCCTAAAAAGTCTTTGCTGTCATCCACAGAGAAAGTATAGCCAAGCACCAATGGGACGTTCGATGGAACCAGCAAATAGATCAGACCAAGATGAGATGAGACCAAAGTAAAGCTTTGTGGCAACAAACATCTAAGATGGGTTTAATTTATCTTATCTTATCTTATCTTATCTAATGTGATTAGAAAGAAAGCCATATAAAAAAGCTGTTCTTTGAAGTAGGGTGGTGGATCTCTGATGCTGTGTATCTCTTTGTCTTCCAATGGCCCTGTTGTTATAAGACGTGGTTCCATGGACATCAAATACCAGCAGATATCGGAGGAAAACCTAAAAGCCTCTGTCAGGAAACTTGAGCCATTGTTGGACCTTCCAGCAGGACAGTGATCTGCAAAATAATAGTTTTGCCATGGCAAACAAACCAAGCCACAAGACCTAAACCCCACAGAACATCTGCATGATGTGGTAAAGTGGAGAGTCCACAAGCAGTGACCTCAGAATCTGAAGGAGTTAGAGACTTTCTGTATGGAGGATTGGCCTCAGATCTTCTCATTGAGTTCTAAAACCTCAACACACACTGCAGACGGAGACTCTGGGCTGTTATTCTGGCAAAAGGGGGATGCACAAAATATTAAATTCAGGTTGTGCCAAAAATTGTTGCACACACGTTTTAGACCAAAATATTTGTATTATGTTAAGAATTTAATGTTTCTTTTAATGATGTTACTTGACTTAAATGTTAGATGACATCCCTAGACATCATAGAATAAAATGGGTGATCAAGAAAAATGTAATAATTAAATTGAAATATTGAATTGCTATGTAGTCCCGTTGCAAAGATGAGTAATACCAGATATACTTAACACATTTCTCAGAAATTAAATTTAATGTAATAGGAATTTAAGTTGTGACACAGCTGATCAATTTATTAACAATAAAACATATTTAATGGTCATTGTTTAAGGCGACACCCTAAACAAACAGAGTTGAAAGGGAAGCCACAGAGTTGATAGGAACGAAAGCGTTGCTGATCCATAGTTAGAAGACCTAAAACAAAATTCACTGCTATATGAAGGAGTGCTTCATATATATGAAGGCGTGTTCTATATGAAGAACACGCCTTCATATTATTCAGTTTCCTTATGAATGTTCCCCCAAATGTAGCCTTTACATTAAAATGACCAAGAATGAATAATATCTAGAGAACAATGAACATTTTGAATGTATTTCGAACATTTGAATCAGACAGATTTAATGCCAAGGTCTGGTATCACTGCCCCAGTTCATGTGATTCATAGGAGCGCTTTTTGCAGATTGTTATGTGGTTTTGTAACAAAGATATCATGGGGACGGACACAAAAGGCAATAGAAATTGTTGATTGAATTCTTCGCTGTGTAACCTGTTTTATCAGCTTTAAGTGACAACAACAGGAAGGCTCCCTGTCAATAAGGTATGTCAAGTGTTCTTTAAAAGCTTCTAGAATAGATGCAACATGTCATTTAACACAGCTTCTCTTGTAACTGAGAAAAACTAAGATAAACTAGAGGGAGATGGCAGGCATTACTTCAAATACTTCAGATCATAGAGTGTAACACACAAAGGAGCTTCAGATAAACTGTTTGACTGTGACTTTGAAACTAAACTGTGAAGTGTTTGAATGGACTGCCAACAAGATGCTTCATTTCTGCAGGCACTGATTCCACATCCCCAAGGACATAGTTTGACCCGGGGGAGAAAATGAAACCAGAGGCAAGGCACAAGCAATGGGTGCACAGAAAGGAATGTCACTCATCCCAAAACTTGGCTGGATGTTGACGTTTGACACCTGGAGTCTTGATGACAACTTCGTCAAGCAGAACAACTAAAAGTCTCGATGGATCTGTCTCTCCTTTCTACAGATGACCAAACACGGTCACTACCAGTTCTTATCGACAGCCAAACGAGGGATTTAACCACCATTTCTTCTCTGCACAGTCCGACAGAAAAGACGTTTTCTGCATACAAGACAGAGGCAGGGACTGTTTCGGAGCTCTCAGACGCTGCAGACAAATCAACTCAGACTGTTTCCGAGAGCCTCTCTCAGGAGGAAAGCATGGACCAAGACTGTATGAAATCTTTGTCGTCTGGCTGTAATATGTCAGCCTGCTTGTCACTTTGCTTGGACTCTGCACCAACAGATGATGAATGCAGACTTTATAGTTATTTTGGCCCCTCAGAACCTCTGTTACCTCTTTTGCCTCATCCTTCAGATGGTCTTATATCTCCCCAATCTCAATCTGAGCTTTACATTAAAGAACCAACTCTCTCATTTTCCCTCATACAGAAAAATAGTGTGTTTCGGCCTGCATTACAATCTACTTCAAAGGGTGTGATGCAGCCATCTGTCACAGAACCTCCATCCATTTTAAGCTCCAGTCTTGACCACGTCACTTCTCTTTTAAGGTCTTCACCAAATCGTTCCGATAGCTTAGAGAGCGATACAGCTATAGCATTGTTAGAGATTGAAGGAGGAAAAGCTGACTCTGTCAGCGACACACGTATCATGATGGGTGTCCCAGAAATAGTGGAGGCGCGAAGTCGTCATAGTGAGGAACGAGTAATACTGGACTGTGAGTCAGGCATGAGCCAAAACAAGAGGCCAAGACCACCTGCCGTGGGTGCCTGTGATGCAGTGTTGATGTCAGTAAATGATGTTAGACCAGGGATAGTAGAAGTCACTGATTTAACCCCCCATCTGCAGCGCACTGGCAGCCCCGTTGACCTGTGGCTTGACGCATGCCAGTATCTTGCAGTTGAGGATACAGAAGAACATTCTGTGATTCAAGGCGGGCTCACAGTTACCAGTGACTTGTCTTTTCCCATAAGAGAGACACAGTTTTCAGTTTACAAATCTGATGGTGGTGAGGGGATTGGCTGGTTTCATAATGACACTATAGGTTTGGGGGCCCCAGTTGAGAGGTGGTCTTCAGTGGACAGCTGGGCAAGCGCACTCTCAGACTGGACTGAGATCATCACAGCCCCACCAGTGGACCTCACAGCTGCCTTCACGGAGATAGGGGCAGAGATAGATGCTTTAACACAGGCACTATCAGAGGTAAACACTCATATAGACACAGAGACGACTATAGATAACGTGGGTCAAGAGGCAGCAGTGCAGATACATCCACTCATGGGTGTCCAGGATCAGCCTCTAAAGGCACAAACTATCCCAGACAGCTCCGCCCTCACTGGGCAGAGCTGTCTCTCCCTGTGCCTTGATGGTACAGAACAGGAGTTCCATAATAGTGAGAGTTCATGTAGGGTTGAATCCCTGTCTGACATAAATTACGTGACACAAAGAGAAAAGGATGCAGAAGAAAACCTGTCTGAGCCCTCTCCCTGCCCAGCACTCCAGCGCTCATTCATGGGGTCACCCAAAGCTAGAGTTTCATCTCCTGGAGAATGTGGTGTGGACGTGAATCCTGGATCTGCTTCTTCTGATGATCGGAACCTTTGTCACATCTGTGGAGACGTGGAGTCCTTGGAGATTCTTAGCGACAAAGAGGAAGAACCAATAATACTGAATATACTAGAGGATACAGATCTGGAAGGACAAAAAGCAACTTCAGGGCCAATAATCGAGGAGGTAAGATGACTTTTAATGTGTCTGCTAAACAGTGGTGCACCACGTATGGTAAAATGAAAACTAAATATCCAGTAAAAGGGTAAAAAGTTGTGTTCTTCATTATGTGAAAAATCGGAAAAATTTGAAGTGTGTTGAAGTGCTCGCACACATTGATGCCTGTCAATACACTAAATCACTGCAGTGTATAGTGGAGAGAGAGGGAGCTGTGGAAAAATTCAACCTTCACTATGGGAAGAATAATAGCAATCACCTTCAATCAGTTGTGTTGCCAAGAGATACATTAGTCACAAGTTTTTGGAAACATGGCCAGAAAGCTAGGAGACATTCTCACTCGTGACCTTGTCAGTGTTGTCATTCCTACAGTATTGATAGTCATTGGGAAGATACATGCTGTATCGTTGTCCTGAGAAAGATATCAACATGTGTCACCACACATCACACCCACGAGCATTGTCCCCTTGCTGTGGATTGGAGCCATTCATTTTACTCTCAAGGACTCACCCAGGCTGGATTCTGTGTTATTGGATAAGTCATTTGGCTCCCTTCTCAAAGACTGACATCTGCGTGTGCTGAAGGAAACAAGAGTGTCTGTGGGGAAAACTTTGGATGGACAGAAATGGCATCTAATAATAGCTGAGAGTTTGATGATAATAGCATACATCCCTGGTGTGTCAGAGGGAAGGGGTGAGAGGACCGCACAGCTGAGGGCTGAAACCTGACCCTCCGTTGCTCTCGCTCTCTCTGTGTTAGTACTCACCCTTTAACACACCCATTCCCACAGCATCTCCTTTAAAAACCCAGGACGCGGACAGGTCCATCGGACTGGACGCTCGTTGTGATTGGTTTAGGTGTGCAAGTAATTGCTGCAGCTCATGTCTATAACAGCGATAGTGTAAGTTTCATGCTCATGCTGGACATATGGACTGTTGGATGGGACATAAGACTATGGTGTTATATGAACTTTTTCATTGTGGCCCTATAGAAAGGTATGTACTTAGGAGAATGGGATAAGGATGGACATGCAATTTCGTGTTTTGGTTAGGAGTAAATGTTGAACCAACAGGGTTATTACGGTTTAAACAGTGTTATTACAGTTTAAATAATGTTATTACAGTTTAAAGAATGTTATTACAGTTTAAAGAATGTTATTACAGTTTAAATAATGTTATTACACTTTAAACAATGTTATTACACTTTAAACAATGTTATTACACTTTAAACAATGTTATTACACTTTAAACAGTATTATTACATGTGTATTTGTGTGTGTGCGTGTTTGGGTGCACGTGCGTGTGCGTGCGTGTGTGTGTTTTTGTGTGTGTGTGTGTGTGTGTGTGTGTGTGTGGGCACGCGTGTGTGTGTGTGTGTGTGTATAAACAATGTTATTAGAGTTTAAACAATGTTATTACAGTTTAAACAATGTTATTACAGTTTAAACAATGTTATTGCAGTTTATATAATGTTATTACAGTTTAAACAATGGTATTGCAGTTTAAATAATGTTATTACAGTTTAAACAATGTTATTGCAGTTTAAATAATGTTATTACAGTTTAAACAATGTTATTACAGTTTAAACAATGTTATTACAGTTTAAACAATGTTATTACAGTTTAAGCAATGTTATTACAGTTTAAACAATGTTAAAACAGTTTAAACAATGTTATTACAGTTTAAACAATGTTAAAACAGTTTAAACAATGTTATTACAGTTTAAACAATGTTAAAACAGTTTAAACAATGTTATTACAGTTTAAACAGTCTTATTACATGTGTATGTGTGTGTGTGCGTGTTTGGGTGCACGTGCGTGTGTGTGCGTATGTGCGTGTGTGTGTGTGTGTGTGTGTGTGTGTGTGTGTGTGTGTGCGTGTCTGAGTGTTTGTGTGTGTGTGTTATAATTGTATCGCGATCTTACTTACCATTATACATTTTGTACATTTTGACTATCAGCCCTTTGCAGATGGACTGTGTGAAGTGACAGATGAACACACGACGCCAGTCTCCCAGCTGGGCTCGGAGGCCAAGCAAGAAGCTAAAAAGAGTTTTATGCGAGTCGAGGCTGAACGCGAGGGAGCGTCATCTTCACCAGATCCTCATCTCCTCACCACACACACACTGAACTCACATGTGCCATGTGTGGAAAAACAACCTGACCTCCATGAAAATGTTAGCACATGTGCAAGGTCCTCACCAGATTTAGACGGAGCCCATGAGTTACGGCTATCGTGTGGAAGTGCCGAGTTTATTATGCCCTTAGTTCCTCTTTGTATTGGCCCCATCTTCACCGGTCAGACAAACAGTAGTTTGATAGGAGATCAGACTTATGCCACCAGGTCTTTCAATGACAACAGAGACCTCTGCTGCGTCCCTTGGCCAACTTCAGATGCAATTATTGTCCAACCATCTTTGGAAGATGATAAGTGGTTGATTCACAAAAAGAGCAATACAATAGATTCTGAGAAATCTTCACCACAGGGTCAAGAGGCTGTGGAGACTCTTGAGTGTTTCATCACTGTGGGAAAAACAATAATTGAGGAGATTAATGATCTGAGTGGAGAGCTGTCAAAAACAGTTGTTATCCCTTCAGATAATTTTTCCATCTCTGAGAAGAACCGTGTTGCAGGTATCACTCTAAATTTAAAGTACCCATATGTCTCAAGGGCTGCATATCCCACTGCCACAGTAATAAAATCTGAAAAGGCTGACACAAAACAGAAAACAGCCGACAAGATGCCTCACAAAAACCACAAGTCCACTTCAGAGAGCAGAACACGCTCCAAGAAGGACAAGAATGCAGTTCATCATCCTGGTTTGCAAGCCTCCAAGAACCCAGAGACTTTATCCCACCATGTTTCAACCCAGCCGGTCTGCAGACAGCAAGAAACCCACCCTCCTAGTGGTGAAAAGCAAACCAGTGAGAACAGTCCTGCTGGCCTTGAGGTTAAAGAGGCTAAGTTGGTGACAGATACTGGTGTGGGGATTGACAATGCTCCAATCAAGCCACACAGCAAAAAGAAAAAGAAGAATGCTCAGAATGCAGCAGGTGTGAAATGTGCAGTGGAGCCACAGGTTGAAGTGGGGAATGGAGCGAAACCAAAGACTACAAAAACAAGGATTGATTTGTTCGAGACCAAGCTTTGTGCTAAAGCTGGGGGTGTTCAAAAAGACAATCATCACTCACTTTGTGCTGCTTTATCCCCTCAGCCACCAGTAGCTAAAGCTTCCCAGGTGGAACAACATCCACAGCGTACTGATCACAACCTGACAAAAACCTTCACCAGCCCTTTGAGCGATGATATTAAAAGACGACGCCTGTCAGAGGATAAGTTTGGGAAGATTCTGAATGGTTTGGAATCAAAATTAACAAAGCCAGAGGTTTCTACTCAGTCAAAGGCAGAGGAGCCCAAGGTCGATGCCGGAGCAACTCCAAAGAAGACCTACAGTCACGTGGTCAAACAGAAAAGTCCACCTAAGGAAGGTGATGAATATATATTTATCTATATATATAACCGTTTTTTGAGTTTTTAAGCCATTTTCCTGTGGTCTGTGTAAACTCACATTCTTTTCCTCGTGATAGAAAGTTATGATCATTTCTGCAGAACCCAAGGTGATGAAGTCTATCCAGGCAGAGGCAGTGAGTGGAGACCCTGAGAGTTTGTGCCTGTGCTGTCAGTTTGCGGCAGTCCTCTCTAAACACACAGTCATCTGGAGCAGAGACGGCACAGTCATGTCTGAGATCAAGAGAAGGTGTTGATCTCTTTATACTTCTATTAGTAGCCCAGTTGGCTGTTTGCTCCCTTGCGACCTTGACTGGTAGCTTCCTGCTTGGTTGTTTTTATTGGCCAGATTTTACTGCCGAAAAAAGATTTTCTGAATTCACGAAAAACTGTTTTTTGGACAACATTTAAATTGTGTTTGTACAATGCAGGGGACTGGGGACTTTTAGATGATAAACCCTCACTTTCGGGGACAACAGCATGAGCCTGGTTCACCTATTTATTTTTCTGCAAACTAAAACTTGTTAACGTTATACAGATGTAAGTGAACATGTATCTTCTTCTCCTTTGTTTTTCGTCCGTTCCCTTCTGGGGTCGCCACAGTGGACCATCTGTTTCCATCCATAACCTGGTACACTTCTGGCTAACATTTACAAGTAAAGGCATTTGATAATCCGAGCCCAAACCCATCTGATTTGGAAATGAGTTGTTTGTTCCGCATATCGATATGGCATAGGTTTTAAGCCGGATGCTCTTCCTGACACCACCCTTCCCATTTAAACATGCTTGGGATCAGCACTAGAAGTCAAATAAATAAATATCAGCAGACAATCTATAATTTAGGCATGGAAAGGATCCTGGACTACATTGATATGTATGATTAAATGCCATGGTAAATCAAATTTTTCTGATCAGATTCATTACCAGGATTATTGTTACAGTCATCAGTTGCTTTGTGTCTTGCATTTTGTGATGCTGTACCTTTGTCTGAAGTGCAGGAGATGAGAGCAGAGTGTCATTGATCATCTCTAGTGCATCTAACAAGGACTTGGGAAAGTACCAGTGTCGGCTCACCAGTCTACATGGATCAGTCACCCTGGACTACCTGCTCACATATGAAGGTGCAACTTATACTTAGTGAACAGCAATATGAAAAATACTCACTTAAAAAAGTACATTTTATGGATAATTTTTTTTACAGTTCTCAGTGAGATTGCCATCCTTCAGTCTCCGACAGCTGTCTCATGTGAGTTGTGATCTTAAAGCAGGGTTCATTAATACACATCCCAGGTTTTTGTTCTGGATCTTGACAGAAAGCAGATGAAATATCGTGTCTGTTTTTGCAGCTGCCACCGTAGAGGTGGGGACTGAAGGAGAGAATGTCCAGTGTTCAAGACTGATGTTCAAAGAGGATTTCTTATCCGACCAATACTTTGGAAAGAACCAACCTGTCAGCATCATCACAGAAAAGGTCCACTTCGGGGAGGGGATGCATCGGAGGGCTTTCAGGACCAAGCTGAATACGGGTCAGATACCGCTGTTCCTACCCGGACACTCCTGTGTGCTGAAAGTACATAATGCTATCAGCTATGGGACCAATAACAACGACGAGCTCATTCAGAAGAACTTCACCTTGGCTGTAGAGGTGAGATCATCTCTCTTGTGCTTCTCACTGATGGCTCAAAGCATGGTCCTCGCCAAGTACCAGAATTAGGTCTTCCTGTAAGTGATAGAATTACGATTTATATCATTCATGTCTAATGACAAAATAATATTAATATGTGCATTATTAGTGGTACATTAAGTTGTTAATCCTGGGAAATTTATTTTGTGTCCCCCATGTTGTGTTTGACATCACAGTGACTTTACAGCTGCAGGCTATCAGACTACGTAACCAAAGCATTTTTAAGAGATATGACTTACCATGAGCGAACATAGGATGTAAAAATATTACAATGAATGAAATAATGCTTCATCAGTAATAGAGGTCACATTTCTCATATAGCTGTCATTTCTAACTAAGAAACTCTCAACAACCACTCACATCACAAATTTCTGATGGAGTAGTTCACAGATTTTGAAAGTAGACAGATTTAGGGAGTCTGTATCTATGAGTGTGTGTAAATTTTGTGTTGGTCCAACTGAAAAACAGCATTCACCAGATTTAAATGAATGTTCATTGGGGGCAGCCTCCTCTGTATTGTGGTTAGAAGGCTGTGGGTTGGATTTTGGATAAGGCCTGACTGAATTAAAGCAAACTGTCAGACCTTGGCAGAGGTATAAACTTCTAGTTTAACAGGCATTTTGGTAATTTGTGAATAAAAATATATTTTACCAAAGCAAGCAAATACAATATTTTGTCCAGGCTTCAATGAAAGGCTTGCTGGTTGTGTATATCATCACCATGTGCAGAGGCCCTTTGTTACACATCGTAATTGTGTTGTAACTGACCTTTTGCCCTGCAGGAGTGCCATGTTCAGAACACTGCAAGAGAATACATCAAGGCTTACACCAATGCAGCTCAGTCATTTCAGTCCTTTGGAGAGTTCCCAGAGTGAGTGGCTCAGAAGGAAAACTCTTTGCAGCACATCCACCTTCATAGTATTCCAGTATGTTGTAAAACACTCATTTTGTCGCCTGCTTTCACCAGGATCATTCCAATCTATCTGGTACATCGTCCATCCAATGACATCCCTTACGCCACGCTGGAGGAGGAACTGATTGGTGACTTTGTCAAGTATTCAGTCAAGGATGGCAAAGAGATCAACCTGACGAGACGGGATTCAGAGGCAGGACAGAAATGCTGTGCTTTCCAGCACTGGGTCCACAATAAGACTGAAGGCAACCTGCTGGTCACTGACATGCAAGGTTGGGGAAACATGAAAATATAATTCAAAATGTATGGAAAATGTTTTCACGAGTATTAAATACCGGATTTTTGTGGTTTTCAGGAGTGGGAATGAAACTTACTGATGTGGGAATAGCAACCTCTAAGAAAGGGTGAGTACATGTTATAAGTAGACTGATAGTCATGGCAGTATACAGGGTTTTAGAAATACCCGTCAGTAAAAGTTCTGCATTCAAATCCTTATTAAAAAAACCATGTATGAAAGTAAAAGTAGTCCTTGTGCTGTAGAGATGGCCCTCAGGATTGTAGTGTTATGTTTGGATTACTATTACTGCTGCATTAATGTGCATCTCTATGTTAATCCTGTAGTTGACCACTGCAAAGAAAACACATTTGTTAGAAACAAAGGTAATCTAAAAAGTCAGCTTTTCATAAGATCAGCCTGTTTTTGGCTTTGTGACGTTTCAGGACATCAAAGATGATTTTTGAATGCATACATTTCTCAAAATTATAAAGAAACACTTTTACCCCCTCCAACTCTTTATACTATTCTGAGCTTCAAGCCAAGCTGTGGAAGAAAAACTTCCACAGGTCATTTGAGTGATGCGCTCTAAAGATAACGGATCCGCTGAACCATTGCCTTACCTAATTTAGTTCTCACACTTAAACAGAAAAATAACAAATAAATAATAATTTAAGGAATGGTGGTGATTACCATCATATTGATCATGTTGAGCTATAGCAGGCACAGTGAAGCAAACTTTTCAGATCTGCTTCTAACTTATAATCAATGTGTGAATTTAATTGCTGTTGTTTTTGTTCTGTGAGCTGTTTATGTTTCTGTATCTGATTTAGATTTAACTTGTTTTTTATGTACCTGTGAAGCGACTTTGGGTATTTATTATATAATGTTATTATTCTAATTTCTATTATTATCATCATTATTATCATCATTATTATTATTATTATTATTATTATTATTATCATTATTATTATAATTATTATTTTCTCAACGTATAAAGACAAACTTTTGACATTAACACATTTGAAAATGAAAGATTTTATTCTGAAAAGCAACCAGTAATTCACGGTGTCAGACAAACGCAGCAGAGTAGAAAGTTTGAAATGTAGTCGAGTAGATGGTTAATGTAGTATGAATTGAAAATTTTCAAGTAAAGTACCTCAAATGTGCGATTTATTTCCCAAACATGATTGAAGAATACTTAATTAATATCCTCCAATGCATCCACCCAAGCAACGGCGTTTGGGATCTGAATAATCTTGGTGTACAATATCTTTGCAGCACCAGAGTAGCAGAAAGTATTTAATGACGTTAATGATATGCACCTTGGAAAAAGTACCAAGGTCTCGACCTCAACGGTTTCTACGGCCATGACAGTAATTCATTTAGTATTTGAGACACGAAAGTTGATGCACGAATAATCTACTTCATTTCAGATATAAAGGCTTCAAAGGAAACTGTGCCACCTCCTTCATCGACCAGTTCAAAGCCTTGCACCAGTGCAACAAGTACTGTGAGATGCTGGGCCTAAAATCCCTGCTGCCCAAAGCTAAAAAGCCTGCATATGCTTTGAAACCCAAACCCCAACCCTCCACGGCACCCAAAAAGAAGACATTCGGGCCTTCAGTGAAGGGCAAGTCATAGTAGGAGGAGAATTGTTTCCTTCAATCATTGTTTTTGAAATGATGAGGGTTCAACCTCGTCAGGCAGAGCTCAGCCTCTCGAAGAAGACTCAGATCAGTGTCTTCAGTCTGGGAATCATGGAGCAGACAGATGGATCTCTGCCTGGAAGGAGCAACCGGAACTCAACCACTGACCGTTGTTCCATCTCAAGTTCAACGTTTGAGGGAGATATTGGATAAGATAATTATCAAGAAGAGGAAGCTTTCTCGGGAAACTGTGACAATTGAAGAAAAACTTGAAACATTTAAGAATGAGTTTGTCTACAGTTTTGGAACTGTCATGTCTTAGAGAATTCTTTATTGATTGTTTTGTTCACGGATCAATGCAGAGTTTTTTTTCTTGTTTTTGTACCTCTGTAACTGTCAGTTCATTAAATTAATGAACTCTTTAATTGATATGAGGAATTGTCTATGAGGGAGGATGGGTCAGTTTCATGGTATGAGCACGTCATTTTTATGTGTTTGCTTTGAGACAAAACTTATTTGATGAATGTATATTTGGTTGGGATTGTAGAGTTGGATATTCTAGCATTGCTACTGATTCAGAATGTGCTCATATGTATGTTCGGAAAACAACATCCACACAATTTATACACAAAAAGCTCAGTGTGAAAATATGAACATTTATTGATTGGTAATTTTATTATCTGGGGCAATTCTGCTTTTTAGATTGTGTTTCAAGGATCTATACCATTCTGGTCACATCACACCATGAGCAAGATATGCTTACATTTACACTTCATATGATCTCAGTACTATGTCAGCTATTTAATTGCACACTCAAATGCTCCCCCTATATTAAGCCTCATACTCTCACTGCTGCATATTGAATTTCAGACCCACATTGTTTAGCTGGCTCTCATGGTGCAGCTGGGGCCAGTGTGTAGATCTTTGTCCTTAAAGACAGGTTGTTGGTTGAAGATGATTTCTTTCTTATTTTTTTCTAAAGTGAATCAACTCATATTTCCTGTATATGACCTGCAGTCTGAAGGGAGTGAGGGGTATTGCACCATATTATTGACACTGTTAATGTGAATATGCAAATGCCTCTTTGTCTTTGTAGATGCCGTTGAAGGTATTTATAAAATATTAACATTGTATCAATTTTAAACTCTTCGGAATGTCCGCTGTGAAAAGCTTCACTCTTATAGCGACAGAATAAAACAAACTGTTTTCTGCTTTTATTTGTGTGGTTGAAGACAAATGTGAAATATTAAAATGCAGCATTGAGAGAGCATGAGTTACATGGCCTGTTTACATGTGGAGAAATTTGGCAGCAGCATGAAAACAACTGGGTCAGCTATTCATACACACAGTTATAGAAGATCTCCAGTAGCAAATTAGCACCTCAAACACAAAAATAAGTGGGTCACACTCATACATGTATATCAACACATTGCATGTCTATTTTCATCAATGCCACTCCTGCATGGTGTAATCTGTCCACAGCCGCAGGTACCGCCTAAACATGCCGGATCAATTAAGAACCTTCTACAAATCTAATGGAAGATTATAATGCAGCTGCAAAGTAAACAAAGGACAAAAAAAACCACAAGGCATAGTTGGAAATGAAGGAATTTATTGATGTTATTTTCACACTGGAGCTATTTAGTGTGATAATGGCGTTTGATACAGAGGACACAAACACCATTGTCACACTCCACAGCTCTGGAGGACAGCAGTTACCGTAGATTGTGCAGACAGAAGCTGAATAAATACTAAATGCTGGACGGAGGACCTGGTAAGATAAGGGAAGAAAAGTGGGTCGGTGACAGTCGAGAGCAGAGAGAGGTGAAGTAAGAGACAAAATGAAGGGAAACAAAAATGATGAAGGTTGCATGGTGATGTTGTGCTCAAAAATGTGGAATTCACTCTTACATATATTAAGAAAATAACATGAATGGAACATATTTTGAAAATGATGAGAAATTTATTAGGAATAATGCAGAATAAATTCCTTAGACCTACCCAAAGTGTCCAAAGTCCGGTCATACCTTTCTATACTGATTGTGGGGATGGCTGCAGCTGTGTGTGTTTGTGCATGCATGTGTGTGCATGCAAATAAGTTTGTTTAAGGAACAAAAGTAAAAGGACACCTGTGCAATTCTCATACATTTTTCTCAATCTCGATATTCTTTGAGAACTAGAGTTGGGCTAAACCAAATTAACTTTATGATGTAATATATTTCGTTTTTAACCTTACACACTGCTTCCGAAGTGAAAATGACACGATTTGCCTCTATTTGTTAAATTCACCATAATTATAAAATCTTTAGATAATAGCATTATTCAAAGGGGGGACAACCAACTCACCTCCAGTTTTACAAATTTCCCAGTGTCACTCAAACCCACGGGTCATTCTCTTGCTCCTGGTTCTCCATGCTGCTCTCTCTACTCTCCACTCCTTCTCACTCCAACTAGCGATCTTTGTCTGAAAGGTTTCTCCACTCAGTTAAAAGTCCAGTGGTGCGTCTGGAGCTGCATGATCATCAGGTGATACGTGGTGCATTTAGGTTTGATGCAGTCTCGTCCAAGTCTTTATGTAGACAGAGCAGAGTTTGGACAAACAGCCGGTTCCACATTAGTGATAAGCTACAGGGGAAGTATTGATCGACCCTGACCAGAGGTAGAGGGTGAGGGGTGGAGAAGGGGGAGAACAAAACTCTGGTGAGGCAACAAGGCCTTTGTGCCAAAGTTTGACTAAAAGTCACCATGAGCTGACGGTATCAGACGTAGGTGATGGTTCATGACCAGAAAGTGAGACGGATATTCATATGATTAAAACAAAACAATATGATAGACACTCACTAAGTCCAACAAAGTCAAATATTCAACACATTTCTTTGTAATGCGTTTGTTCCATAGGTCACATTCTCACTGTGCTACTCTCCATCTAATAAATGATTATACATTCTTTATGCATCACATACAGCCGTTACAACATAGTCAAATTCATTCCCTATGTTTGACCCTAACCCTGAGGGAACAGCAGGCTGCCCCCTACAAGCACCTGGGGAGCTACGGCCTCAGGGTCCTGGTCAAACCAATGGTACTTGAACTGGCCACCTTCCAATCTTCCAAGGAAGCAGTCGGCAGACCCTTAGAAGCGCCTGGGGAGCTAGGGTTTCAGGGTCTTGCTCAAGGACCCCACGGCATGTAGACCCTAGTAGGACTTGAACCAGCCACCTTCCGATCTTCCGATTGGGAGACGCCCACTCTACCCACTGAGCTACAGCCGCCCATAACATAACACCTCGAACAGTGTCAGTTCATATCCTCAATAGTTTAGAGTTAATGTATAGAAAAGAGTTAGTAGACAGGCTACACAAAATGTTTATAGGGCTTGAGACCACTTCTAAATGGTTTAGTTTCATCTGTCACCCAGGACTGATGATGACTCAGCATCTCTTCAGCTGGAGGTCTGACTCAGTCTGCCTTCAGAGCTGTTTCCGACGTAGTCACCTTACTTGTACTCCCAGTTGGTAGTTACTTCTGTAGATTCCAGAGGGGTCAAGAAGAGATTGTGGAGAAAATGTTGAAAATTGCTATTTCATTGTAAAAAATATTATAAGTAAAATGTATTATCTATTGAACAAATATTTCTGATTGAATCAAACATTAAAGTACAAATAATCATATCATTACACTATTACGTTTACATTCATCCATCCAAACATCACAGCACAGATACCTGAAAACCTCACAGTCGATGTTCAACAATTTCATGGTTATTTCTCTGTTTTCACAGTGTGATATTTGAAAAGAGTCACAGTATCTCAATAATATCTCCAACACTGCATTTGCATAATATTGGGCCAAAAACCAGGAGGATTGTTCAAGTGCTGTCTTGAATGAATGTGAATTATATCTCCAGAGATTTCCATTGCTTGGTTTGATAATATTATATCTATAATAATATTGTGATAGCAAGATTCTCATTGCAAATAGTTTAATAATTTCTATTTATTTCAATATCTATCAGAAGAAAATGAAGAATGAGAGGTGTAGATGTGCCGGAGACAGCGAGGGATGAAGAAAGCCTGGATTCTGGGAGTGAGAGACGAAACTTAAAATATTGGAACGATGACAGGAAAAGGTAGAGACCTACCTGATATGATGGATTGAAAGAAGATATATCAGGATGTGGTTGGGAGGAGAAATGGGGAAGGGGTTATCCTGAAGGAGGAGTATGTAAAAGTAATCTGGTGTGACTTCAATGGTCATTTTGGTGAAGGGAACAGAGGAGATGAGGAGGTGATGGGCAGGTATGGTGTTAAGGGCAGGAACGTGGAAGGACAGATGGAGATAGATTTTGAGAAAAAGATGGAAATGGCGTTGGTGAATACGTATTTCACACAGGGTGACATTTAAGCGTGGGGGGGAACACACATGTGGACAACAATGTATGCAGAAGTTGTAATCTGAAAGAGATTGGAGACTGAAAGTTGGTGATTGGGGAGAGCGTAACTAGAGAGCATAGAATGCCATTTTCCTCTTTTGGTAGTGCAAAAGAGGAAAGGGGCGGAGGCGGAGCCGAAGATTAAATGGTAGAATCTTAGGAAGGGGCTGCTGTGTGAAATTCAGAGAGGAGTTAAAACAGGCTGGGTTATAGTGAAGAACCCCCAGATGACTGGTGCAACTGTGGCAAAAGTGTTAAGGGAGAAAGGTAGGAAGGTGCGTGGTGTGTCATCTGGGCAGAGGAAAGAAGATAAGGAGACTTGATGGTGGAATGAGGAGGTTCAGGAGAGTATAAGCAGGAAAAGGTTAGCGAAGAAGAAGTGGAATAGCAATAGAGATGAATAAGGTCAGTGGGAGTACAAGGAGATGCAGCATAAGGTGAAGAGTGAGGTAGCAACGGCTAAATGTGAAGACTTTGAGGAGCTGTATGAGAGGTTAGACACTCAAGAGAGAGAAAAGGACTTGGACTGACTGGTGAAGTAGAGGGATCGAGAAGGGAAGGATGTGCAGCAGGTTAGGGTGGTTAAGGACAGAGATGGAAGTGTACTTACAAGTGAGTACTTAAAAGAGTACTTTAAAAAAGTAATGAACAAGGAAAATGAGAAAAAAGCACAGAAGATATGGAATTAAAAAATCGGGAGGTTCAAAGGATTAGAAAGGAAGAGGCTGAAGAATGGAAAGGCGGTTTGTCCTGAAGACATACTGGTAGAGGTATGGAATTGTCCTGAAGAACGGGCAGTGGAGTATTTAACGAGATAGCTAAACACTATCTTGGAGAATGAGAGGATGCCTGAGGACTGGAGCAAAAGTATACTGTAACAAAGATTTTATGTAGAGCTGTAACAAATACAGATATATTAAACTGATGAACCACACAATGAAGATCTGGAAAAAGAATAATCTAAGCTAGGTCAAGAAAAGAGGTGACAATTTTTGACCTGTAGTATGGTTTCATGCCAAGAAAGAGCGATAAAGATAAAAATGTTTGCTTTGCGAGTCTTGATGGAGAAGAACAGAGAAAGCCAGAAGGAGTTGGATTGTGTCTTTGTGGATTTACAGAAAGTCTACGACAGCGTGCCAAAGGAGAAATTGTGGTGTTATATGAGGAAGTCTGGAGTGGCGGAGAATTATGTAGGAATTTAAAGTGATACAGGATATGTATAAGAGCAGTATGACAGCGGGGAGGTGTGCAGTAGAGGAGACGGATTGGATCAAGTGGAGGTGGGACTGCATCAAGGATAGTCTCTGAACCCCTTCTTGTTTTTAATGGTTATGGAAAGTAAGACAGTTGAGGTCCGGAAGGAGTTTCCATTGACTAGGATATTAGCAGATGACATTGTGATCTGTAGTGAGAGCAGGTGGAAGGAATCCTGGAGAATAGGAGGTATGTGCCGGAGAGAAGAGGAATGAAAGTCAGTCGCAGCAAGACAGAATAGATTTATTTGAAAGACAGTGAGGAGGAAGGTGTAACGGTGAGGATTCAAGAATAGGAGGTGGAGAACCTTGGTCTGACCTCGGGTCAACTGTTCAAAGAAACCCGGAGTGTGGAAAAGAGGGGAAGAAGCGAGTGCAGGAAGGTTGGAGTGAGTAATAAATATGGCATAGATCTAAATTATAAGAATATATTAGTCACATTTAAATATGTTTTCACCGGTGGATCTGTAACTGAGTGAGGAATCACTCAGGCATGCATAGCATAAAAAGGAAAACCGAGCTAAAGCAGCCTAAATCCTGTAATGATATTGGTGAGGGATTTTTTTTTCCAATAAATAATATGAAAGAATAGGTCTTATATCAAACGTTTGATATATTTGTCAAAATAAGTAGAGGAGGAGCAAGAGAGTTGAAAACAGTATCTCTACAAATATTGAGTAAGTTCAGTTTATGATCATCCATTTGTGTTTGAAGTTATTTCTTTAACCTCCTGTCAGGGTTTCGTTTAGGTCAGTGCTGCGACATGTCTAAGAACCACAGGCCTGTGAGAGACAGACAGTCTGTTAAACTCTTTCAACTTTACGAGAAGAAAAAACATATTAACATTAATTCTCAGTTGCACAGGATGGAATGTTTTGGAGGGCGGATCAAGAGTAGAGTTGGCGCTTGGTTTATTTGTGACCAGATCGAGGTAGAAGGGCCTGATAAAATGTCCCCGGACTAGTAGGGTGGCTTTTATTTGCTTGTCCTTGGAGCTGATAACTCCTAGATTGTGATTGTGTGAATGAACTGAGGTCCCTTCACCACCACGTGAGCCCGCTGTAACATGCACGCACACACACGCACACTCCCACTCACACATAACACACACACACTAAGAAAACAAAGAAGCGGGACACAGTCTCAGTAATTACTCAAGATGTTATCAAGTTGTTCATGAGACTGCGCCGAGACAGGCTGGATATCAATAATCCCTTCATAATTAAATTATAAATATTAAAACGATCTCCTTCAGGAGCATCAGCTTAGTGCCATCCTGCAGGTATTATGGGATTCATTCTTTATTTTTACAATTGGTTAATAAGTTGTCTTGCATGCAATACTGATCCTCCAGCAGCTGTGTTTGAGGCTCCACTGCTTAGTAGCTAGACTTCTTGCCCACTGTGGATGTCGGTTGTCTGCTCAGACATATTTCCTAAATGTTGCATGTGACCCCTCTCCTTGGGTCGCCTGTTATAGTAGCATAAGATGGCCTGCCCATCTTCAGTGTTTTGTCTTCCCCTGGTAAATGACGCCCTTCATCTGTAGGTCCACGACATATATAAGAAAATGTGATTCATCAAACCAGGCCACCGTCTTCCTTCAATCCGTGATCCAGTTCTGATGCTGGCCTTTCTATTGTAGGCTCATCAGTGGATAGGGGTCAGCACTGGCGCTGTAACCGGTCCGTTATCCCGCAACCCCATACCCAGCAAGCTGTGATCCCCTTTGTGCTTTGACACTTTTATATGCTTCACCTTTTTGCAGCAAAGTGTGCCACAGGAGTTCCATTGCAGGATCAGGTCAATGACCCTTCGGCCTATGACCCAGGCACCTGACTGGTTCAACAGTTGTTCTTCTTTGCACTACTTTGGTGGGTACTGACCGCTACAGATCAGGAACACCAAATAGGACCTACAGTTCTGGACATGCTATGACCCAGCAGTCTTCAAGCCTTCACAATTTGGTCCTTGTCAGTCAATCAATTCCATACTGTTGCCAAATCGTCCTGCTTCCAACACATTAAGTTGAAGAACCAAATGTTCAGATTGTCACATTCACCCGGCACACTCACAGGTACCATCGTAACAAGAAAATCAGTATTATCCCCTTCAACCTGTCAGTGGTCATAATGTTTGTAAAGTACAAGAAATCAGTTGTGTGGATGACGCAACCTCCGCTGACAGTTTGCCAGTTATAGTTAAGACATGGTCATGTCAATGTTGTAAATATATCAACCCCTGAAATGCAATGGTATAATTATATACAGAAATATGTTAAAATATGTATCTATATATACACATACAGATGTATACACAATCATATAACCGCACATACATATATATATATATATATACATATATATATATATATGTATTTATGTATATACATATATATATATATATATATATATACATAAATATATATATATGAATACATATATTTACATAAAAAATGAAAAGGTAAACCCTAAAAACACCACTTGAGCTTATAATGAACTTCACACAAATGTAAAGGTCGATTAATATGAGAGTAATTGTTTCTATCTATTAATACATTAACTCACAACACACGTGAGAAGACTCATTTTTATTTGAAGTTAAATGAACCACATAGTTGCAAAGAGTTGGAATCTTTAACAAAAATGATTTATTAAAAAAAAAGGAAACCCTCTTAAAAAAAAAAAGGATAAAGGACTGATGTTAATTAAGTCAGGTTCAGAGGGGAGGTCAGAGAGAAGAGAATGTAAAGAAAAGTAGAGCGAAAACAGAGAATACTCAAGATGCGAAGATTCCGCTTCACCTGTGTCATATTTTTCTACCTTAGCAGCAGCCTAGATTTACAGACTATTTATATTGCACCAGGTAAGTGCTCCATAGAAAACAAAAGAATCACATTCAAGTTAATGACAAGACATACAACAGGTGAAATGACCATAGAGTGATCTATAAAGTGCCCTTTAGATTCAATAGTGTTAGAAAAAGGAGAAAAAAAAAAAAAAACATAAAAAAGAAAAATGTTTATTTCTCTGTAAGAAACGTTTTGCTTTATATTCAGTGGCAATCACAGCTTTTCTCTCGAACACCTGCGCACGCAAACAGCTTCATTTTAGTGTTGTTGATCGGTAATACTTCTGTTAAAAGCAGTTCATACACATTTTAATATAGCAAGAAAGAACTGACAATGTGTTTTTTTTTTCTCCATGAACAATTTCAGCATTATGAACAGCAACAGGCATGTGAATATTCATATAATCAGACATCTCAGAGAAACTAGTCCCGGTTTTAGTTCTCCTTTCTGCCCCTCCAGACTGATCACACGCTCAAATTATCACCATTTAGTCGAGGCAAACACAAGATACAATTTCATGCTGCTTTCATAGCACTACAATAAAAACCATTGTATTTAACACATTTTCTATCACCACTACAGATGATATGCATGAATCATTTCCTCACCTAGCCTGTTTTTGCACTTTACATACTATGTCATAAAGAATCGCCAAAATAGTAAACATTGTTCATCGGTTCAAATATGCTGAGCGCGTTTTTCGTGCGAGAATCATACAGATGATTTGAAGATTTAAAAAAAAAAAAATCTGTTCCGTGACAAAAACTCTAAAATATTATTTATGGGGATAAATTTATGGGGATAATCCCCCCCCCCCCAAAGAATTCTTGCTAAAAAACAAAGAAAAGAAAAACATTCTACAAAAGGCTGCACTGGCTATTTTGGATCACTTTGATATTTAGACAAGGCTCTACTGAGGGGTGTGGGCGATTTCCTGAAATATGATTGGCTAGCATTCCTAAGGTAATCTGGTGTTTGTCGAAGGATTTGAGAGGTGGGATCATAGTGCCATTGCAGGTTCTTAGAGAAATAGTGCAATGAAGAGCCAGATTAAGGCCATGCTAGGACACTTACACTGAAGGGTACTTGAATACTGTGCTATAGTGTACATAAAGGAGATATTGAAATGCATTGTTTTCCAGCACAGTAGATTTTGTAGACAGGATAAGGGTAGAGGGGAAGAAAATGGTGGTTCATGGGGGCCATAGCTGGTCATCGCTCATGCCTGTGAATGATGAATTGCAGCAATCAACTTTGCGACTCTCCTGTTCTTTCTCCAGCATCTTTGAGAGGTATCTTACCCACGCTGTAAAGATAGAAAGACGGAGGCATATTGGCTCGACAAATTGCTTTACAGTCTCAAACCACCGTTTGGAGGTGTCTCACAATTAGGCATTACAGTACAACATGCTCGCACAGGACTGCTGCTGCTGCAGCCGCTTTCACATCTCTGTGGCTTTTTATTTTTCTTTTTATTCTCGCTTTGTTGGATTCAGTCAGATGCTGCTATTTTTAGTCGACTCCCTCGAAGCCCTGCGCGTTCTCCACAGCCATGAGGAGTTTCTCTCTCAGGTCCTCAAAAGATTCGTAAGTGGGCAGATCCAAGCGGTTGAAACTGGGAGGGAAAATGAGAATTGACAAATTTAAAACACACAACAATAGGGAGTAATAATACTTGAATGTACTTGACAACTGTCAAGTACTATGCTAACAATGCCATGCTGACAACTGTCAGTAGATTGACTCTACTGTTTGGTCCACACTGAAATACCGTAACTATTGGATGAAATTTTGTGCAACCATTACCAGCACAGTTGTTGAATCATTAATCACAGCACAAATTTTAAGAAACTGTCCCCGAGAGAAATTTGCTTAACATCTCTAGGATGGTGTTTCCACAAATACGTTATCGTCACGCATATTCCCCTATCTATAACCCAATACCAACATTCCTATTAGCCCCAGCTGTGTTCGATGGCCAAGTAGCAAATGTTTCCCCTTAGTGTGAGTGTGTGTGTGTGTGAGTGTGTGTGTGTGTGTGGCGTTTCATACCATGTGTGAGCTCTTGGCAATTTGTCTGGTGTCCCCCACTGCTCGATTGTGAACAGCTGAGGCCCATTAGAACCTGGCACAAAAGACAGAAAATAATTATGAAGATGACAGACAATTGGGATGATTATTCCTCGAGGTAAATTCAATATATCCAATCATGACAAGAAGAAGAAGTGGGAGATACAATTATTATTATATGTTATTTAATTTCTTGTTTTTTTCCTGTAAAGCACTATGTAACTTTGTTTAGAAAATTATCAAATAAAGATTATTATTATTCTTTTCTAATAAACATCTACTATGTGAGTTCTGGGCGTCTCTATATGAAAACAATTAAAAGAGTAACAGAGATATGTCGATCGATGTTATAGTAAAGTAGCAAGGGGTAATGGTAGTTGGGAGTCTTAGTGATTTGTAAAAGTCCACTATCTATTATTGCATTTTGACAAAATCATCCTGTTTCTTTATTGTCAAGTTTTAGTCAACTACAAAATTTGGGGATTTTAGTTTTAAAATGTTTGCAATTTAGTCGCGTTAAGTTAAAGTTTTGACATTGAAGACTCTTCTAATACATCAGAATATTAATATGTCTGTCAATCTAGTTGAGCAACAAGCAACATTTTTTCTCATTTTCCTCTTACTCACTTTCACATAATATTTATCTTATCATTTTGTGACTAAAAACTGGTTGAAGAAATAAGAATGCAGTACTTCAGAAAGCATGTGCTTCGATTATGTCAATCTAAGGATTCACAGGAGAAACATGTTTTGTCTTGAATATTTATTTTGAAAGACGACCTCCAATCAACAATCTCAACTCAACTTTGAGTTGAGTTGAGATTGTTTTGGCCTCAAGGCCGCTAATAACTTTCTTTACAAAATAAAACAGGAAGACGCAGCGCCAGCTATTCTTTCTTTTAAGCTCTTTTTTTACTACATCTTCTGAAGTATTCCTCTGCTGTCTTTCTTTCCAAACTGAATTCAGACAGCTTTATATTACTGTTTATCCCCACCCTACAAAGACGATCCATTATTCATTCATCTATAACTACATGTATGTAATAAAGTAATATTCTTAAAATGTACAGACATGTAGTTTTATGTATATATGTCACGTTTAGGTCTGGTTCAGGGAATTTCCCAAACCTCTTCTATAATCTACTATCTGATTTTATATGCTTTTCTGCATCTTCTTCCATCTTACCTTGAACTGTTTAAATTCTTCCTCCAATGTTTTAGGTTTGCCCAATTTAGGATTAAATGAGTGTCACAAATTTTAGAATTGAGATCACAATTTTTGTTAATGACTTTTGATTTTAGTTTGTGGTAATGAACTACCTGATAGGAGTTCAATAAAACAAACAAAAACATGATGGTGCAATAGACGACAAAAAATATGAAAGTACTACAGAAACATCACATCAAGCAAAATTCAGTTTGAAACTGTACTCACACGCTCGTAATGTATAACTCCATGGGCAAAAATGAGTTAACATACTGGACGGCTTTGTACAATATGAATAAATTCTCTGAATTACACATTTGTCTGCAGCTTTAACAACACGGACATAACCATGGACAGCATCATCATGACATCACCATGCATTTAAATACACACAGCATTAATATGCTATTGAATATTCAGAGTCCTGGTCAGGGCCAGCGATTCTTACTATTACACACCTCAATCAGATAAATGATCAATGAGACTAGATTGACACAACTACATAAACTGTGCATAGACAGACATTTATCGATTCGCTGAGATAGAAGCTGTTGGAGTGCCATCTATTCCAGGGAAACTTTGGTAAAAATAATTCTGCTAGATGGCTCCATTAGCCTTTTGTCACAAGACGTATTGGAGACTCCTCAGACATAGTGGACCATCTGATAGCTCCAATCCCACTCTCTCAGCCTCACTGTTCCCCTTGGAGTGGGCGAGATGGCCAGTGGTGGTGATGGTCCTACCTCCTAAACCATTGCAGCACATGGAATCACAGACTGGCACACATCGACCAAGGTGGGCAAAAGTTTTGTGAGATAAAACTACATTTTAGTCTGATCTTTTTGTCATCAATGATATCGGATGTTGTATTGACTAAGTGACAGTATTCAATGACGTCGTCTCACCTTTCATGGAAAGAAAATAGGTGACAAAATTATTTTGTATACTTTGAACATCGTTTTTGTAAATGTATGACAGAGATAAGTATCAATACTTGCAAAAAGAAATTCCAGGACAGCGACTAATTTGAAAGATAACATTATGTCGTTTTGGTGCCAGACCTTCATCAGGCAAATGATTACTGACAATGAGAAGGTATCTTAAATAGGGAGCGGCTAAATATCTGCCACTGAAAGCACTGTAGCGCTGAAAGCACACAGGTTTGTCAGCAAATTCATATAGAATATGTTCACCTCCAGTCTTCACCTGGTGTCATTTAGTGGCAAGTATAAGTTAGCCAGTGTGTGTGAATTGCTTTTTCCATTGTGTTCTTTACAAGTAACTATGGTTTAACAACCACCATTGCCCATAAAAGTTTGCCTTACATGATTCACCTAACGTTTAGCTATGCACCATTGAATTTAATAAAATTGCAAATTACTCAGGATTTTAATGTTAAGGGAAACATTTGAAATGATTTCGCCTTTTAATGCATGCATGCGTACAGTGATAGAAAATCAATTGTTGGAACGCTCACTGTTGACTCATTCTTTCTCAGAAAACTACTTTTATGTCACTGTTACATAAGCCCAGGACCCAAGTTCTGGCCTTGATTCAAAGTGTTGCTACTGTTCAAAAAGCAGAAAAAGGGTAAGTATCAGGAATTATCCTGTTGAGCCACGTACCATAGAGCTCAGCAAAGCCGTTCATTGGCACACGTGACGTTCCTGTAACAAACTGGAGAAGCCTAATCCTCTTCTCAGCGTCCATCAACAGGACAACCTGATGAGACAAAGACACACATAACTAATTTAGGACATTGTTTACATAATTCATTTGCCAAATTTAAGCATCAACTGCTTATAACACCTTCACATTTCCACAAACACGGAAGCACTTAAGAAGATGAAAAAGCAGTACAAAAAACCCCCAGATGGCACAAATTCAAACAAAGCTTGTTTAAGGCAGTACTCTTAATCAGGTGACCTGACCCATGACTCGGTGTTGTGTGGGTATTATGGCAGTGTGTTGTTTGCCTGTCCGAGTGTATTTGCGTGTGTGACTGTGTATTAAAGCTCAGTCAAGACCGACGATGACCAGGGCAGATACTCCTTTAGGCCCTTTCATCATAGCAAACAAAGACATTCTTCCAAACAGACTTTGATCTTCAAAAGCAAGGCCAGCAAATCTGACACAGAGTGGACTGGGACTGGGGAGGGGGCTTGCACATATTCACTTGTGTGTTTACCTTCCAGAACCACTGTATGACAGGATGGTTGGGACAGTAGCCATTCTTGTAAACAGTGTGTTGTCTCCAGTCGTTGACATCGACGTCACCCAGACCGCACATGAGCAACTTTGCAAAGACAGAGAAAAGGGAAAGAAAGCAAAATAAATTACTTCTAACTGTTGCTCCCTTCCAAGTCACAATCTGTAAAGAAAGATTGCATTAAAAGTACACACACTGATATGACTCAGGAAGGTTTCAAATCAAGTGTCCTTACCTCCAGTTCATTTTCATCAAAGATCTTGATCAGATCTATGAGAATGAGCTCTGTAAAGCCCTGGAAACAGAAATGAAATGAAAACACAAGCATAAGATACGATCAAATCAAGCCAAAGAATTAGAGCGACGCCCGCTAAAGGAGATGTTACTTGGCTTTGGAAATAACATTCAAGAAAGACATTTAGAACTTTGAGATATGATCCAAATGTCAAGTGTGTTATAAATTTAATGTATTATTATTTAGATTTTAATTCATAGATTGATTTTCGGGCCACAAACAGGCCACACATCTGGGGTCAGATTGCCCCCAAGTGGCGTCTGTGTTATTGCTCATACATACCTCCAGGAAAGCGTTCATCTGCTTCTGGACACGATTGACAAATCTCCACTGTATCACGAGGCTGTCAGGAGGAGAGTCTTTAAATTCATGTTTAATAATGAAGTTCTATGATTATCATCAAAAAAGTTGTAACTACTCAAATGGACGGAGAATAGAGTCAAAGGCATAACACTGATCATGTCTTACTCTATGTATTCCTTTTTATTCTCATTGGTGACAACCATGTCTGAGCCGCTGGGCTTCAGGTCCACTTGGTATGTCTGAGAGTAATAGAGAAGTAATAATAAAGATCAGGAGATTCCCATTACCTCACTAATTTACCTCACTGCAATTAAATGTGGATTATATTAAAATGACCGACTGAAGCCTTATCACCTGTCCAAAGTTGTCCTCATCAATGCAAAACCTCAGGTCCAGCTCAGTAGGATCATTCTCCAGAATCCACTTAAGAGAGTTGTAGTATTCACTGTCCTGCAGGGATACATGTAAAATAAAAGTTAAGTACAAAGAATGTTAGGAAAATAAAGTCATCTAAAAAAATATCCGTTAAAGCAATGAAAAAGAAAACTAAAAGCTCCAAATACACTGGATCACCGTGACCAAGTTGGTGCCCCAGAGTTGCTCTTCAAATTATTGTCAGCTAATAATGTAGCAGCATTTGGATCGTACCACAGATTCCATGTCTTTTAGGGATATCTGTTTTCCCAGCATCATCTTGTAGAAAGGCCTGATGAAGAAACCTAAGAAAGTAAAAAAAAACAACAAGAAAGCTGTGAGTGTATGTGTGTAGGAAAAAAAAAAAGAAACCTTCAATGTCAGTAAGAATATTTTCAAGTCGTCTCTCTCGTAGAAACAGCATATTTTGACACAAAGACTAAAAAACAGGAAGCAGCTTGCCGTCAAGGAGTTTTCCATGAAACACAGCCATTCCTGCCACACGTCCAATGAACTTAAAATAGGAGAGGTGATCCTCATTGCACAGGCCAGAGTTAGGATTGATTTGCAGAGTGTAGTTGTCACTGTGGAGACCAAGAAATAGAGGAACAAAATAATTTTGCTTATTTCTTGTGCCGGGTTATTCTGCTTTGCAGAGAACAATCAGTACTGACAATGGGTTTATCTCCCTGTGTTGCTTCAAATAATATGCATGGTGCTTCGTGCCACATCCACTACTCGCCCGGCTGAAGGAAACTGCCAATTTATTTAAAAACCCTCCATAATTCGATGAAACACATCTTTCATTCAAGGGGAAATAACAAGTTTAAAGCTGATGATGTAATCATCTACGGTCACATTTCACCCTCCTTCCCATGGCAACAAAAGCCTACATGTTTCACAGACTGTCAATGTATAGGAGCATCTTAAATCTCATTTAAAAAAATCATTATGTTTTTGCTTTCATAAAAACTGTGGTGTGACTTTCAAAGTTTGTGTCAGGGTCTACAAGTTTATGAGTATTTTTTTTATGCACACAGAAGAACTCCTGATTGTTTTCAAGCATAAGTTATAAATTTCACTGAAACTGCAGATTACGTTGAATTTAAATAATAAAAGTTTGGGGTTTAATATTTAAAGGAAGTTTTCCTTTAACTTATCATTTGCTAAATTAAATAAACTTTAGGATTTAATTGTTTTCTAGACCAAATCCTTTTTCAAATATATGTAACTATGCATCTTTCAAGTACTGAAAACATTTTAATTCCCTTGCCATTTCAAAACCTCCATTGGTATTACAAGTTTTATGATACCTTTGTCCTACATGGGAAAATGAGACACACGTTGTTGGTGCCAAGAAAAGAACAAAACATTTGAACATTTGATTATCTTAACAGATACTCCAGGAAATGTGGGAAGCATTCGTTTCAACGTGGCTTTTTGAATGATAGGAAAAGTTAATCAAAGTAAGAGGAAACCTTAATCAAAGTAAGAGGAAACCTTAACGAGTCACAAAGGGAAACAACACGGAAACTCTGCACCCTTGCTCCTGTTTGTTGAAAAAGCCAATCAAAAGTATGAGTGGAGGAAAATTTTTCCCATGGTTGCAAACATAATTGTCCTTTACTACATCAGTGTGATTTACATCTTCTGTCATATCCTGCTAATTACCTTTGGTTGTAAACATCTCTCCACAGTTATAAATAGCTTTATAAACGTAAAACAAGTGCAACCATAAAAACGAAGACTTACGTGGCAGAGTATTCAAATAGGCCATAGTAAGGATTGAACATCTCCTTAGATAAAAGGAAGAACCACTCTCTGGCCACGCCACCATAGTCCAATCCTTTCTCTGACTCAAACTCGATCCACAGGCGCGCCTTCAGGACGTCAGGCCTCTTCAGTGACATTATTCGACGATACGACTCTTCAAATATGTTGTTCCTGTGCAACTTCATCTCAAATCGGTTGGGGATGTCAGCCTGGAATAAATTAATAAAAAACAATGTGGTGATATATACAAGCAAACTATTAATTTGTGGTGGATCTTATACAAACATAATACGTTTATATAAACTCACGTAAGATGGCCATGTAGTGCAACTGCTGTTTAAAGTGATTCTACAAACTACTGTTGTGAAGCATGTCACAGTATCATTTACAACAGGGTTGTACATAATCATATCTTTACATCATTCTTATTTATATTCCATAAACTACTTTTATTGAATAGGGATGGTTGCAAAATAGAAATTTCCGAAAGCAGAATTCAGACAGTCCAGATGCATGATTAATATCTGGAGAGATTGGGGGCATGTTATGGGGTATGTTTCCTCATAGAAAACAACTCAATATAAATACAAAAGGGAAACAGTTATTGGCTCTAATGTTGTTGTTGATCTGTGTGCATTAGTCTCTTTATGTAGGTCAATGTACTATTGTGCTATTTCTTTGATTGGATGTGTATATAGTTTAACTCAGTTCAGCAGAAACATCTGTATTGAGTGATTAGAGAGTGTAGATGTACACCAGTCAGCCACAAAATTAAAACCCAATTACTAGTTCTATTATTGTGGCTGATTGATTTAAATAGTAAGCATTATACCTTAGCTCGTGAACATGCTCGAGGACAAGACTGAATGCCGTGTCAAAGCAGAAGTATCAGTATGTTTACTTTTAAAACATATTGCAGCCTGAGGAAAAAATACAGTCTGTAATTTGCCCTTGTGTCTTCCACCTACCAACTGTTAATTAGTGACGAATGAATGTGCGATGAATATTCAACTTGTGATAGAAATATCAAACTCAGTCATGCAGTGACAAGACGATGTGAAGAAAGTTGAATGGTAAGCCATCAAGTACTGTATAATCAAAAAGTTTCCGCTCATATGCAAGAAGTAGATGTGACTTTTTAACCAGATTCTTTCTTTTGTTTCTCCTCTCGAACCCAGAAACCTCTAAACAGCTCAGTATCTCAAAAATCACTTCTTACCGGTTTCTTCAGTTTCTTCCTGAAGTAATCGTATTTCTGTTTAAACTCTCTGGAGTAGGGAACGGCCTGAACAGACACAGAAAATGCACATAGGAGTCAAGAAATAACCAAGGCTGGTTGTGTCACGCACAACCGGCCGTAGGATAGAACCACAATGTTGACAAAAGAACTCTGTAGTAACACTTCTGAGGCAGAGTCTCGCTGTTAGGGGAGACTACTTACAGGTCCTGTGATAGCTGGACTCTGCAGTCGAGGATCTTCCCACTGTGTGTTCTTAGTATCTGGATCAAACAAAAAGCATAAGAAATTGCCAACAGTTCAATTTAATATAGTCCCATCGTTCATCAAATTTATGAAATATTTCCGGGTGGTTTCAGTTTTTGAAATGTCAACATTTGCTGTTATTCTGTGTTCTATGTACACCGGTCAGCAATAACATTATAACTCCTAAAATGTGAACTTATAATAATATCGACTATCCTGATCCAATGTTACCTGACAGTAGGTGGGATATATGAGGTAGCATGTAAATATTTTGTACGCAAAGTTGATGAGTTGAGGTAAGGAAAACAGCTAATATAAGGATCGGAGCGACTTTTGAGAAGGGACAAATGGTGATGACGAGACAGCAGGATAAGTAAATCTTCACAAAAGCAGTTCTTGATGGGTGCACCTGATCTGCATACCATAGTGGTAAAAGTAAGGATAAGTGGTGAAATACCAACAGAGTCATGGCTGCCGACTTTTCTCTGCCTTCCAACACTTTAAAGTAGTAGACTAAATCTTCTCTTCCAGACAAAAAGATCCCACCAACTAGTAGGTGCTTTTGTCATGATTTAATTAAAGTTAAAGCTTATTGTACGCCACAAGTTTAGGGAAAGGCGTGTCTTAAATCTTAATTCTTTCTTGCAGTTTTTGAACAGATAAGGATAAAGGATAGCCATTATGTATGGCTTTTTCGTACATACGGACAAGCAAGGGTCTCATTATGACCCTTTTGATGTGGGTGTGAAAGTAATTCAACTTCAAATCTTATACTCCTCTCTTATTTAATGGACACTATTGCTTTATATCAAGCGATTAAAAAAATACATTTTAGAACATGACCGGCTAATGAATTATCTGCAGTAATGGATGAGGTGCTGACACTGAAAAATTGTGGTTACACTAAAAAAATTAGCTGAAGAGAGATGGAGATATAGTAGAATATAGATATATATAGAACACACAACTAAATACAGGCATGGAACTCATACTGTGGTCAATGTAGAAGGTGCGTCCGTCTGAGTGAATCCTTTCTTCCCATCCAGGCTAAACAAAAAGGGAAAAAAAAGGATCAGTCAGAATAAATGCACAGTCACCCTTAGAATTCACTATTAAACAGGCCATGCTCAAATAGCTGTTTCAATCCATCCAACTTTTTTACATCGATGTTTGATTGACCTTGACCTAACAAAACAATCAAAACACTGACAGCCCTGCACTGCAGGCAAGACAAGCTCAATCAAACACACTGCAAAGGAACCGAAAGATTTTTCTCTCTTATTTGAGTCATGTCTGAGACGTCAGCAAGGCAGGGATACAACCACAACAAAAAAAGGTAAAACCACCACTACTTGTTCAAACCAGTACATCCCCACTGACACAGTGACCATTCAGAATGGTGTCACAGGCCCCACACACTCTCGTAAGCTACCAGCAGTCAGGCAACTAAAAAGAAATTGCATAAGATTGAGTGATTTAAAGAAAAGGGAAGGGGAAAAAGACTGAGTCTTGCAATCAGTCAACAAAGCTGTACCTAGAGCGTGTTTTTAAGTATGCTGACACTGCATGAGTAGAGAGACCTTCGGCGTATTTCAAGAAGCTTAGCAAACTCTTGAGTTAGTCTCAGAGCTCTGGCTTGACCAAGCCATGGAGCTCAGATACTGTGATTTACCGTGGTAACCAGTGAGATGCTATGGTCACCATACTTCACGCCATTTGAAAAATTAGTTTTAATGCGCACATGCAGATATTAAGAAAAAAGGAGGACAGAAAACTGGCGAGGGAGAAAATTACTGCCTGAGTGAATGTATCTACTAGTTTTACTGCATTTTCTCTGAATATTGTGTGTGAAAAGGTGGTGGAATAAAGTTGAATAGGCTTTGATTTTCACTTATGGGCATTAAGCTGACGTGAAAAAAAATGATCATGAAATACAAATATGGACTTAATCCTGGGTAAACACAGAACTCCCAGGAAGAGTTTTATTTTTCATTTGAGAACAAGATCCCCCAACATCCGGGAGGAATCAGAGTGTTGCCTGACATCAGCAGTCTGCTGCAAAGTTGATGGATGGCAGATTCATGATTATATCTCACTTTGGTTTTAAACAAATATCAGTCGGTGGCCCTTTTTTCAATAAATTCTATTAGAATATTGGCCGAAGTTTTAGAAGAAGCTTCCGTTTAATAAAAAATTTAAAAAAAGGAGAGTAACATATTTGTGTGTGTGTGTATGTCCACAGTGTGAGATGAGCGAGACGTATGGTTTGAAAATGTGATTCAGATAAATCGTGGAATAAAAGCAAAGGCAATCTGGGAATCTTAGCCCTCTCCTGATGTCAATCTATTAATGTGACAAATGATTGACGGACAGGTCAGATCTGTGAGCTCTGCTTCAAGCTGAGGAGGAGGAATAGGGAGCAAGAGGAGGCTTCCTTGATGTAAAGTCCTAGCGAGCTGGTTAGGTTCACAGAATAAGTAACCGTGGTAACTGACTCAGAGCTCGACTTATCCCACTTTCTGGAATGGAAAGCCCTGAGTTTCCTGAAATAACCCCAGAAGAATAAGGCGTTGACTAGGCCTGTGATACCAGGTACACCACCACAGTACAGCGGTCCCCTGATTCCCTGATGCCTAATGTGGGGTCGAGTTCATTACTATCATAGCTGTTCTTCTTGTGTGCATTTTTATTCAACACTGTTTTTTTCTTTGCTTCTTCAGACTTTCTTGCTCATTCTGCTTCACCCTGTCCAAAGCATCTTGCCTGGTTCCAGTTTCCCATCTCTACTATGTGTGCCTCACATACTGATACAGGTACATGGGACATGGAGGAGTCTTAGGGATCTCAGGAGAATGGGTGGGGACTCTGCCAAATGTTAAATTGTTCTAGGGTCGATGGTGGCGGTGCAGGGAGGTTGCAGAAAGAGGAAGTGGGCTAAATATACAGATGACGGTGGAGAAAGGTAAGGTCTGTCCATGCCGGTCGTGACAGAGAGATAAGACAAAGAGAAAAAGAGGGGAGAAAAAGCGCAAGGCTATCTGCAGGCATTAGACCAGACTGGAACAGACAGGTACGGAGGCAGGCAGAAGGATGGAAGCACCAACCAACCTCCTCTGGTAGGTTCTGCCAAAAAGAAATGGCCAGGTGTAGAAGAACCATATATCATTAGATCCACCAAGATGGAGAGAAAAGAGAGAGAAGGAGAGAGAGAATATACACACATACATGCACACACCACACAAGCCTGTGAAATGTGCAAATCCACTAACTCCCATTATTCAACAGATGCCAAGGTTAATGTTTGGCCAATTTGTTGTCTTGGTCAAATCGAAAATAGAGAAGAAGACTATAGCTAAACCTCTAAACCTACTAATAATAATTAATTGTATCTCTCCAAACTGTTTTCTCATCCATCAACAATTAAATTTGTAATGTTGTAAAATCACCAGATCATGTTTCATGTTATGATGTCAAAATAACTTTGTCCTTAAACTTCAGATGTAAGCACTGACCACAGCATTAAGCTTTCCAAGCTAACCTCCAGACAAAAAAAAGGCACTGATGGGGAAACAAACTACATACACACCTTTTCTAAATAAAGTGAGAAACTTGCTACACAGCTATGGCTACCTTAATAGACCAGTTCAGATCAAATGATAACATTTGTAACGGTACTTACAGGAAGAGGACCAAGGTCGCCGGGCTCCATTGAGTTCTTATTCCTCATATGGACCGGATATTTCAACCTGGGATCCTCCTGGTCGTCAAAGGAAAGAAGGAGAGAAAAAGGAGATACAGAGAACATACCGAAGGATTACAAACAGGAGCTGAAAAATGTTGTTTTTTCAGTTTGTTTTCTATAATTATGATTGTGAAGAAAACATTTCATCATTGCTCTGTTTAATAGATAAAAAGCAAACCTTTGCTGGAGCACAACTTCCCAAAGTTCAAAGCTGAATCTTAATCATTTCTCAGGCCAATGTTGAATAAAGCTGAACCACTAGATGTCACTAAAATATGCTTAGACTAACTCTGAACACTTGTTAAGGCTTTTTAGTGTCTACTGGAATGAGTGCAAAGCAGTTACTTCTGCTGTTGACTTTAATAAAAGAAGACATTGAGATTTTAACCCAAGCAAATACTCATTCATTAATTATTTATAATTGAAAATCTCTGTCTTCATATATGCAGCGCTGAGGGGTTGTCACTGGGCTGTGTGCTGACCTGCTGTGCACTTAAGTTAGCAAACAACTATAATGAGATCCCCTTAATTATAATTAGAAATATTACTGGCAGTATAGTTGGAATTAAGTGAAAGATAACATTAGAAATATGAATAACAAATTTGATCCAGCCCGTTAGCACGCTGTGTATCTCACCCAGGTTGTGATTCTGCTGTTATGGTCAATGAAGAAAGGCCGTCCATTGGGGGCTATTCTCATCTCCCAGCCTGGGGGCAAGAAGCTCTGCTGTGTCTTGTGCTGTGATTTGGGAGAGCTGTAGGGCGACGGCTGGGGAGATTGCGGGTTGGAGAACGTATCCTTTACGGCCCTCCTCAATTGGATGTTGTTAGCTCCCTTGAAACAAAATGGAAAGTAAATATATGCAATGAAATTTTATCACTCAAAGAGATGTATCTGAAAATGGATGGTTTTCAATGTGACACAATTAATGGCTGAAAATTTCAAACACAATGGGAAATAAAAAGGAAATGTAGCCTGTTTGGAAATTGGAGAAGATTTTTTGGAAAAACCATCATCGTCAATACATTTTTTGAGAAACTCTGAGACACTCAATCTTTCTATTCCCAGGAAAATTAAGGGAGCTAATCAGTACCAATGCTGTATGCGTGGCCCGCCAAATCCATTAACCATTGATAAATTCTAGAAATTTCAGTGTTACAAAAACAGTGTCATACCCCAAGAAAACATGTGGGTCATTTACTATATCAACCCAACTTTTATTAACCTATTTCTATATAGATGCAAACTTCAATACAAAAAACTTCAAAGTATAAATAGAAAATGTATACAGAATAAAGTTGGTAAGGCTAGTGAGTTTTCAGACATCACATTAATCCTCGGGCAGCAATTATCAAAAAAAAATTTAAACAACAGACAAAATTGTTCTAATTTATACACAGACCTCCTCCCAACTCCACCAGATACTTTGATTAGAACATTCTGCAGTGTTTTAATTATATTACATCTACAATGCCTCATTAACGCCGAAACACACGTGCAAAATACACACATTCATTAAAGCATCTACGGGTTTGGTCCTTTGGTAAATTATACGATCATCAACACACAATGCCATTAAATGCAGTCAGGTCAGAGAAAGACTGTCCTTTCAGGGATAAACAGCTTTGATCTTAAAGATAAGTCAACTCCATGTGCCATATAAATATTTTCTCTTTATAATAAGCTTTGTCTAAAATTTATTTTGAATAACTTACTATTTTGCACAGAAAACAGTCCAATGTCACAAACTTTTATAAGTTTTCCAAAATATCAGACCAAGCGTCCGTTCAGACTACACAACAACCAAAAAAATGTGTGCCATGTGCCAACCCTAGATGCCCTTTCAAGCAGTGGAATAAAAACAAAAGCTGAAAATGTAAAGTCACATCACATCTGGCTGACACATTAACGCCCTGTACTCTGTGATCATTAAACTCTCCAGCTAATGAGTAATGAAACTGGCTTCATGAAAAGTATGCAGAGTTCTGAACATGTTGATGCTGGGTATGATCATCTCTACAGAGCAGGTTATAGTTTAAGTGATAGATGACTGATTTTTCAGATTATGAGTAGTGACTTTATGCAAATAAAACTATTTCTCTCTTTCTTCATCCCTCTTAAGACTGAAAAAGGATAGTTGAATATTTGCAAACACTGAGATGCATGCCTTCACCTAGTTAGTTGTAACTAGAGAAAATGGGTTACGTGAGGTGAGATTTTTTTTTCTTTTTAGAGTTGAAGAGTAAAGGCACTGTAGCTTCAGAAGATTTAATCTTCTGAAATCACAGTCTCAACAAAGACTTCATCTCTCATCACTATGATAACAAGAAAGAAAAGACTTGAAAATGTCTTAAAAGTAGCACGAATGATTTCTAAATGTTCATTTTAAGATATTCACAAACCATACAATTATATCTTAAATTTCACCTTATTTTTTTTTTTTTTACTAAAATGGCCAATGTATTCAATGGTATTTAATTCACACAAACAATACCACTGATTTTGATGCCCCGGGTTTGTTTATCAAATTGAGCACTCATTTTGGACCCGTCATGTACTCAAATAATGGATTAAATTCAGCAGCAACTGCTTCCAACATCTTGGATTCTCTGCACGAACCCCAGTTGTTAGTGTTATTGCTTTAGAATATGTGATGTTACAGAACAAAATGAATACCGTTTGCAACAGAATCTTCAACATGAATCTGTTAACCTTGGTAATGCATTTCATGCGACCAAGGTTAACAGATTCATATTCCAGATTAGCTCTCAGCTATTCACTAATTTTTTTGTATTATGGGATTCAAGTATTCAAAGGGTTGGTTAAGCCAGGACGAGAAAAAGAAAGTACATAGAAAAAACTAACCTGAAATAAGGAGGGAAAAATATTTGAATGGTGTTACATTAAAACAAGAAATTGATTGCTGGCTGATAAGTGAGGATCCTGATTTAATCCCTTTGCAATGGATGACAATGCTGATACAATGAAGGTTTGCATTGCAAGATAAAAGTGGAAGGGAAAATATTACAGAAGAAAGGAAAAGGATATGGATATGGGTATGGCAGAGCGGGAACAGTACAGGTGGATAAATCTCACCTCCACGGGGGTGGAAAGGGTGACTGTAGGGGAGCTGAGGCTACGAGGTCGTCGGACTTGGGGCTCATGGAAGTGGTTGTTGGAGGATGTGGAAGAGGAGGAAGGGGTTGGTGTGGGTGTCAGGGCCGAGGCGCCTCCTGAAGCTGTTGCTGTTGCTGCTGTTGAGGTGCTGGCTCCGTCTTCAGTCAGCTGTCAGTAAGATAAGCATTTTTGAAGTGAAGTGGGGTTTAGAATAAGGCAAGCAATATTGCTTTTGCAAGATCAATACTTATTCTCATCATATGCCACACAGAGAGAGATTCTCGTCTTCCTGTCACAGGGAAACAAGTTCCTAATACGTCAAAAGCATGTCCCATGGAGCCCCAAAGAAGGCAACAATTAATATCACAAAATATGAATAAGTTTGGATAGGACAAAATCATGACATCAGTGCCACAAGATACTTGAAAATCGAAGTTAAGGTTCCTTATATCCCTGACCCACATACATGCTTTAATAAATTTACAGAAGGTCACAACTATGCATCAAACACCAAGCACCGATTTGAAATAGTTATGTAAACCATTTGGTCAAGTCTCCTGCTGTAACAAAATGGATGAGAATCATAGAATGAAAAGAGTTTATGATAAGAGACAACAAACAACATAACAGCTGGTTTGCTGATAAAGGCAGATAATAAAGGGTCATTTTCAAACAGGAGACATAAGCATTACACCCAGCTCCATGTAGGTGTGTCTCTTTGCTCAGACTATGAGAAGGAAAGGGACTTGCAGAAATAGTAGAAATCCAATAAAGTAGAAGAGAAAAGTGGTGGTTATAGTTTCATGCAGTTGTTTCTAAAAGTAAGGGGAAGAAAGACAAAGTTGAGACGAATGAAAACAGCATGGAGAGAAAGACAGAATAAGAGACTTCAAGGTTATAAAGGCTTGTGTTTTTCCAATATGCTTTCTGAATGCACCAAGATGAGAAATACGGGAACAAATTTGGGGGAGGGTCCAACAGAGGCTGAGGCCATGACAAGGACCGAGGTTAGGTCCAGTCCCTGCATTGTGTCTGGCCAGCTTGCAGATCTGCTGTACCTGCACGATTGGCCTAGTCCAGGTAGTAGTGCGACTATTATGGTTCACGTAATATGTTCTTCCTTTCCCGTCCTTCCTCTCCTCCCATCCAGGGGGTAAGCCAGGGGTGGTCAAGGTGTAAGCAGTCGAAGCGGGAGACTGGCCGAGTGTGGAAAAAAAGCAAAGCAAAAATAACTTATCAGTGCAGGCTTCAATGCATGAGACATGTTGAAGTCTTTCAATGAGTCCGCACGAAGAGTCAGGACAAAAATTACTACCTGAACAAATGAAGATAGACAGATAACGTTATTTCTACGCATCACATGCCGTATCCTGCCTGAATATGCATTAAAAAAAAAAACTATGTGAATTTTGAAATATCTTCTAAATTCAATTGTTCAAATACTTAAGCAGCAACATAGGTCGAAAGAGGAATACGAAATCTAATGGAAAAGTATTTGATTGCGACAAAAACAACAACTTCACACACAGACACAGTACAATAAGACAGGGCAGTGCCAAAATAAATACCACATGAGTAGAAGATCTACACCAGTTTATAGGGGGAACCATCAACCAACCAGTAGTAAGACAAAGATGATGATAGCCAGGGAATAATCACAACATTAACAGCCGTGTGTGGAAAAAAACAGTACCCTCGAAACTTTGGACTATAGATGACCAAACACTCATATTCTGTTAACCTCAAATACTATCACACTATTAAAGATTATTCACTTATCTGTATGTATACTTATAAACTTATGTATGAATGTAGCCAATAACAGATTTTATCAACATCTACGTGGATTAAGAAATTAATATGCAACAGACTTTATCATCCAGCTTTATGGCTTGTTATCAATGACTGATTAGTGGCGTTATGTAATATCTACTACCAGGTTTTCACATTAAAAGACACCACGTGTGCGCACAAACACTCTTATAAAAGTCCATAACACATAAAACCAACATAAGGACACTTGCTGATCAGAATAAACACCTCTTCTCAGGTAACTTCAGCATTAAGAGAAGTTAAAAAAAAAGAAAAAAAAGATTCACCTGGATATGGGTGGTTTAATCAGCACATTCTTTTAGAGGAAGAATCAATCTGCTCCCACGATGTACATTTTAATGATTGATTGATTGACTCTTTATCGAAGGGATCAAAGATATTCACAAAACTAGCCTGCAGACACACACAACTCCATGTGGTGTCTGGGATTCAAGAGGTTTAAGACTGAAGGGGTCAAACTGAGATATTACCATAGACTCCTCACCACCTGAGACTGTTTGAGCTCTTGTTCTTCTGCTCTGGGAACCCTGCTGGTGGTAGACAACAGGGGAAGATAGTCTTTAGTTCACAGTTTGGTTATGTTTTCATTGCTATAGTGGAAGTAATAGAGCAAGGGAGAGCAGCTGGGCCGTATTTCAGTTTGAGTGAGGGAAAACTGATTGCACAAAGTGGGGAATCAATTCTCAAAGAAGGTGAGTGAAAGACGCTGAGGTTATCGTTGTGATCAACTCTGATGACTGTGAAAGGACAGCCAATGAAGCAAACGAGCTGTGTGTTTGGTGGGTAACAGCAAGGTGCACAATTAATATTCGAAAGTAACTGCACTTCTGATTGATTGACATGATTAGAAGAAGATTGGTTAAGAAAATTTCAAGCAGTGTGCTGTCAATACATTTTGAATTACATAAAACAACTTAAAATTTCAGACAGACAAAAAATCGAGACAGTTTAGGCCACAGAAGTTACCAAGCACAAATTTCTTTCTGCTGGAGGGTAGTCTTGGACTCTTTACCCTAGATTTACTTTAAACCACTAACAGTTCAATAACTTTTAATTTCCCCTCAGTAGAAATGGTGTTTAAGTTACAGTAATACAAGTCAGAAAAAAAAAACAGTTGTGACCTAAAATAGTTATCAGCAAAAAGTGAAATACGGTCCTTTGAAGAAAGTAAGAAAGTTCACAAAAGCAGTTTGAGTCTTTCACTGTGAGAGAATTATCAAATGCAGAGAACAAGAGACAGATGTTGTTGCTTCATCCAAGTATACCAAAAGCACAAGCAAGAGGCCACTATCAGTGCTGTCCTGTCATCAGTAAATTACAGAAAACTATGTACTATAACTAGAATACCAAAACTTTGAAAGAAAGCAAAGATATATATAGACACACAAGCTCTGATCTGTATTTTGCAATTTCGAAATTTAAAATCAACCCACATGCAGGGTTTAAAGGTTAGGTGTGGTAATAACTTAATACCAGAATTAACTATCATTGTACGCAAGGTAAAAAGCCTGAGATATATATATATAAGGCCTCCCTTTAGCCAACCAAAAAGAATACTGAAGACCGGTAATCATTGACTTAAAATACATCTATAATTTAAATGATTATAAGGTCATCTTGTTTGGGAAATGTTTGCTGAAAACTACAGGCCTCAGATGTTTTATGGAATTTAATTAGCCCAAACAAACCCAGCAACAACAACAACAAGAAAAGCAACAATGGTTTATTTTCAGTTGGAACCAAAGGGATTGGTGCCACTGACAGAACAGGGGAATCAGACAATATTCCGGATCAGTGGTTTCAGACTTGATGAAAATTAGAACAAATATTATGTCCAAGTCTGATCCTTTTAAGGAAAAAAACTTCTTATCAGAGCTAATAGATCCCTTTAGCCAAGAGGGATTCTCATACACATCAGTTGATAAAAACTATACACAACAACAACACACATTTAATATCAGTATGAATAGTGTGATTGTAACCAACATTCACTGTGATAGGAAAGTCAATAAAAAAATATATATATATATATATTTTTACCTATGGTCAACAGCATACTCCTTAAGAAGACATCAGTCTTTAAAGACTTGAAATGCAGCATCTGTACCTTCTCTCATTGAGAAGGCCATGCTGACCAACATCTGACTCAAACCTTAGGACATTTTGTCGAGCTAAATCTCAACCAATGTCATGACTCGGAAGTCTCAGGGGAATATTTCAACTGGTGTGTCTCTAATCTTATTCCCCAATGCTGGAACACGGCTGCATAATCTTCATCACAAAGATCAGAAAGTCGTTGGAGAGGAAGGCAATGAAGAGGTATGTCAATCCTACATGGGCACGAATGATTAAATCAAAGAAGAACAAGAAAGAAAGGTGAGGAGGAGGAGGCAGCATGTGCCTTGGGTGAACACACCATTCAGTCATAACATTATATTCACTGACAGGTGAAGTTTGAATGAAACTGATTATCTTGTTCAAATGGCACCTGTGGGTGGGAGGGGTAAGTAAGGCAAGTGAACATCATTGGAAGCAGGACAAATGACAGTGTGTAGGTATCTGAGCAACTCTGACATGGGCCAAATTGGAGTGACTGGACAACTGGGTCAGAGCAACTACAAAACTGTTGGGTGTTCCCGTCCTGCAACAGTTAGCATCTACCAAATTATTCGAAAAGTTAATACTGATAGTGACAGACAGGTGTCAGAACACAAAGCGCAACACAGTACTGGCTGTGGTTGCTTCAAGGGGATCGGTTTGATATAAGGCAGGGGATCTTAAAGTTATGGCTGATTGGTGTAAGGAGAGATTTTGAATGTACGAAGAGCAAGAGTCCGATTTAATGTGTGACACAACTGTACCTTCTCTCTGGTGGCTACGGCCACCAGAGAGAAGGTAAACTGAGATAACAACTGCTTGCTTAAGGCATCTGGAGAAGAAACAGAGGGGCGTGCAGTCAACAAGTCTAAAAGCAACATGAGACAGGAAGGGAGGAAGTCAAAAGACGAGATGCAAGAAAATAGCAGTTAAGACATATATACCATAAAAGGAGGAGCCTGGGCCTGATCACTGACACCGTCCGTCATACTTGATGATCTTATTCTGTTTGACAGCTGACCCTGTTTAAAAGATAAAAAAGTTAGCTTGTAAAGAAGGAAAATATTTTTAGCAACAAAAATTTCCGATACCTCTGGCTTGAAATGAATTACACTGGCTTTAAGATATATGTGCAATAATTGGAGTTTGTGCTACTGAAAATTACCAGAGAAGTGCTGGGCCCTGGGACTTCGCCGTTGGTATCAGGAGTGAGTGACAGCCTGAGATTTAAATCCTCAGAGAACTCTTGTGTGACGGTTGTTGGTGGGTGCTGTGGTGTCATGACAGAAGAAGCATCAGGCAGAGTCTGGGCCACGCTGTCGTTTGGCTCCTCCTCTGTGATTAGCTCCCAAGACTGCAGATGCAACATGGGGACACGGCCATGAAACAATAACAATGCTCTATCTCTTGAGGCAACTGTGGCTCATTATGGTGAATGCAATTGTATATTCTCCTAACTCACATTGTCCAGGTCCCTGGGCTCCACGTGCTCATTTTCTAGGTCTTCACTGATGTGGCGTCTCGACCGGAAAACCCGGTGAGCTTCCTGATTCATCTGCCGTTGTTGATTGTCACTCTCAGTCTCAGAAATCACATCCCTGCAGGGACAGAAATATTTTCATACACAACACAGTGTAAGTGAATCATAAAATGTAGTGGTAAGGTACTATTACCGATAGTAAAATGGGAGGTCAAACTGACAGATTCAGACTAAGACTTGTATAGGCTAGTAAGTCCATGTGCAGAACAAGTAATTAATTGACACACAAATGAGCCTTACAAACTAAGATTGACACATATATGAAAAAAACATTTTTTTAAAGAGGTAGTTTTCAGGTCTGCAGTATTGTATTTTCCTTAACTAAGGTTTGAGCTCAGAGAGAGATGGGGCATACATGTTGGAAGGCCGTTTCCACTGTGTAGAGCGTTTGTTGTGGTTGACATAATAGGTACGTCCCAGGTTGTCCACCTTCTCTTCCCACCCTGGGGGTAAAGGAGGCAGCAGCTGCTGTGGTCGCTGCGAGCCTGTGTCCGCCGACTCTTCCCACCCCTGAAAGAAAGTGTTCAGATTGTTCAATTAGTATGAGAAACTTGAAGACAGCTCAGGTGAAAGATCCTGTGGTCACAGATATCATAGTGAGCAAACAGATTGTTTGACAAACATAAACATAAGCAGATAAGTCGGATTAAAAAGAGAACTAAAGCACTGAAATACCGTATAATGTTAGTTTTGCTCATGGCTGCTTTCAAGATTCAATGGTTTTTATTTATACCCAACAATACGGGCACCTGGTATAATTTCTACCAGCGTTGGTGTATCTTTACTGCATCACTACATTCACTACTCAAAAAAACAAAGGGATACACCAGAAATGTCCCATTTATCACTATTAGTACTTCCATGTCTTTCCACCAGTTCAATGTTTGACTGACTCTTGTTAATGATTTCCTATTCTCTGGTCTATGATGAAGATTTTAATTTACTCCTACCACCACCAACTGTTTATCTCTCCAGATGAGCATCTATCAACATTAAATGTATGCATCATTAAGTCCAAGCGTAACACACCACCGCACCACTGTGTGCAAATTTTGTTTTTTAAGAAAAATGAGAAAGGAGAGAAAGAAAGATATCTGGCAGAGTGCTCTGTCAAAATTTGTATCAAATTGTGGTGGTCAAACCAAAACTAAAATATACTGGTAGACCATCCAGACTAGTGGCTATTGCTGAAGTGGTCAGATGAGCGTCTACATATAAACATGACAATAATTGGCTCTACTTCTGCATAAGGTGTGTTTGTATCAATAACTTTGATTAGAATAGGCAGAAGAAGAAGATTAATCGCAATTATTTGTCTGACAACTAATCGTCAATTTGATTATTGTAACAGTGACAGTTCCCATGAAGATTTTGAAACTTGTGTTCGGATGTTGAAAAAGCTTAAGAGTGAAAATCAGGCATGTGTCACATAAAGTGAATGGATGTTAGCTGAGCAGAAATCTAATTTCCTCAGTTATGCTTCCAGATATCACCTTATCAGTGAAATATTTCAATTTCAGTAAAATTATAGCACATTCGAGCACACCACATAACTTTGAGACACAAAGAGTTGACACCAGACATTTGAGAAGACATTTGAAGCAGTAAATTAGAAGTTCTAACTTCTATAACAGGCAGGGTTGTAAATTGTTTTTCCATATGCCGACTAGGAAAAGACTTTCACCAGATTCTGGCACAGAGTTGCTTCCTGAATTCTTAGACAAAGAATAAAAGAAGAAGAGTCATACTTTCTCCTCTAACTCTTACCGAAACAACTCTCAAATTGTCTGTGGGAGCAAAGCAGCTTGCATATTTACATTTAGAACACCGTTTCCATTTGTGGATTGAAAGAGCAACGCTTAAATCATGTTCAGCTTTAAATTATTATGAAGAAGACAAGCAAAGTCTGCAGTTAAACTCGCCAACAGTGGTGGCCAAGGCCTTACCTCAGCCTCTTCCCTCGTCTCTCCAGCCTCCTCCTCTTGTCCTCCTTGCTTGGGCAGATAGGCCATCTTAAGACGGAGATAGCCCTTGACTCTGGATTTGTGACTAGAAGGACAGCATCAGCAAAAATTTACCACCTCAAAATCAGCACATCAAAACCAGGTGGCCTGCATCATTAGAGGCTTGAATAGGCTAAAGCTTAGAAATTCAAAACTGCCTATCAGCACCAGATGGTTTTTACCTTAAGTATTCAGCTGACTGCCACATGAACTTACTGGGAGATATGACATGAACCAGTGAAAGTTGCAAACCAAACTAGTCGCAGTGTTTTGAAAAAAATCCATTCCATTCACTAATGAATGCAAACTAGGAACAATTTCACCTTTAAGTTACATTACTGGTGTCAAATATCAGTTTTTACTTGACCCATCCTGTATGCACTCACCTCCTGGGCCGCAGCAGGAAGTCTTTAAATGTGTATGGACGCTCCATAGCAGGATCCTCTGTCTGCAAATTAGGAAGAGGTACTTGTTTACAGTAATCAATTACACCTGCTTTCAAATCCGCATGTTAGAGATTATCAAAAGTTCAGAGCCATGACTTTTTGACAACTGGAACCAAAGCATTTTTATGTAATACTGAGCTTGGCAGGTTTGTTTTAAATATAATAATAGAATCAGAGGAAGCAGCAGGGACCAAAATAGCTTGAAAATATTAGATAATTAAAATGAAGTATACGTTTGGTATATGGTGCGTATATAGCGATGTACACGCAACGCACACCAAGTTCACAGCACAGAACTGTTCCTTGTGCCGAAATCGTTCGGCACAAGGAACTTAATCAGAACCTTCAAATTTCATCATCCCGAAGAACATACCAAGCGTCAGGAAGCTAATGTTAGCAGAAAAGCTAAAACTAGCGGGATTGAATACGCATGCGTTGCAGTATAGAATATTTGCATTATGTTGTTTGATGAAGAAAAAGCTTGTCTTCTGATCATTTGAGGAAAGCAATTAACTTGTGGTGGGTTTCTTAGATATATGGGTTTATTAGAGATGATCCCGGCACGCCACGGCGCGAGTCCCATCCCAGAAGGATTATTATATGCATATTATATCAGCCAATCTACCAGACCAGGATATCATGAAATTTAGAAAAAAAACATGCCCACAACATTCGGCAGACATAACATGCCGCATCTATATGCAGAACGAAACACATTCTGATCACCAAATAGCTTCTTAATGTTAATGTCTCTTTATTGGATGCTGAGTTCCGTCCACGTACGAGCTGTGCCCCGCCACCCTATTTACGTCTTCTGAAGATGGATCGGACAAATATTTGGAAAATATATTCGGAGCTCGGTCACATCAGGTATAGTCCAAGTTGGGTTTGGAGCTGGGGATCATGCCTACTTATTTGTGAAGGAACGTAATGCTGTGCTGGTTGCGGTGCTGTGACCCATAGGACTACAATAGTCCGTTTTACTGTCCAACTAGCAACAAATATTAGATATAATTTCACACAGTTCCATCATGATAATGTGTGTAGCCCCTCAGCAAAGTGATTACAAGACTCCCTTAGATTTACGATTTGGCAATAGGAAACTCCATAAAGGTTTTCTGTGATCATACTGATCTTGTCATGAGCCCAGTCCATGGGCAATCCGAGGAACTTTTTAATAGGGTGGCCAGGGGAATGGAGAACTTAAGTTAAAGGTCAGTTCATGAATAATACATAAAAACAGAATGGTTCTCTCCCTAGCTAGGAAAGTGATGCTAGGGAAAGAGCCATTCTGCAAAGATTTTAAGAAGATTTCCATTAAGCTGAAATTGTAATGGTTATTCCCATATCTGTGGCTCAATCTTAGAGGGGGATTCTCTGTTCAGAGCAGAATCAAGTACGAAGTGCGCAGTTCTCTAAGTTTTGGAACACTGGAAGACTTAGTGAGGAGCAGAACTGCAAGCCCCTCACTTGAGCAGTTTGACACAGTCAAGGTGGTGCAGACCTAACTACACAGGCTGGTCTAGTGATATTTGAAAGGGTGGGGGTGGGAGATACAGACTCAGAGCCTGAATAAGCAGCACACAACAAATAGTACATAGTTCAATAGAAATTACAACACAAAAAAAACATTGGACATTTATGATATTATGGTAATGAGATTGCAGCATATTGGACATGGCACATACTGTGCATAGAATATATCGTACACAATGGGACACATGGCAAACAAAGGCAGACAGGACAGAAGGGAAAGAAACGGTCAGGTACTAAGGTAGGTACTTTTACTTTAGGAGTCATTGTCTCCCAGATAAGCACGCAGATTGTTGTCTGCAGCCTTGTAATATAGTATTTAGTAAGGGCTGCACCATTTGGTGAAAAAGTCACATTACGACGATTGTAGACAAACTTGCAATTTGATTGCGATTAAGTGGTTATAGTTTTACCGTATTTTCTCTGAATATTGTGTGTGACAAGATCACAGAATGATATTGAACACATTTTTGTTTTCATTTATTGGGACTAAGCGCACATTAAAACAGCTGAAAATTACACACAAATACTAAGTTAATCCTGGGTGGACAAACTCGCTACAGGAATTTCATGTTTCATCTGAAAACGCTTTGGGAGCCCTTCGCCCACCGGGGATGAGCCGGAGAGGGTAGCGTGACGTCAGCGAGCATCGCGACCACCGATACAAATAAAACTTGATGGACGGCTGATAGATTCATGATTATACCTCACCTTGATTGTAAACGTAAAGTATAATATCAGTCAGTGGCTCATTTTTCAGATGCTTAATTGTCACATATTCACATTTTTTCTGTTAGAACAAAGACCAGAGCAACAAGTTCAGATATGAGGTACATCCATTGTGTGAGATGTTGAGATGCAGGGTTTGTAGGACTGAAACTTAAGACTATTTTGTTAGTAAATTAATCGTTTCAGTAGTCTAGCGATTAATCGGATCATTTTTTTCACCTTGTTAAATAAAGGTTAAGTAAAAATAAGAATAAATAAACAATAACTAAATGGCTCTTATTTTGCTATCAGTTTTTGAATCTAGCTTTAGGTTGTTTTGGGCACAAGAATAATACAAAAGGAAAACAATACAGACATTTTTTTTGGCTCATAATGTCTTTTAATAAACTTTACTGCTTTTAGAACAGACTCTTAAACCAAACAGGTTGCTATACCAAAAGTTTATTTGCTGAACTGTAATTTAGTCATTTCACATTGCATGTCATCACTGCTGATACAATAAGTCAATAAAATGCTTAAATAATATAAAAACAATATATATAAAAAATACAGAAGTTTGTCTTGAATCAAATCAAACATCCACTGAATTTTAGAAAAATAAACATGGGTGGAAAAGAAAACAGTCAGGGCTTTTTGCATTCTGTAGTCAACAGCTACATTAGGATAAATAGTTTACAAGTTGGATGCAGCCCACATTGGACAAACACACACCCAGAGGTGTGCACTCTGCAGGCAGCAACACTTTCAATAGTAATGTGGAATGTCTCCATGAGCGACGCAACGTGTCTGATTTTAACGAAAGGGCAGATTTGTAACGTGAAGAGTATCATCGTTATTTGATAATAGTTATTTGTACTCAGGTAATTAACAATTCACTACATTTCAAACAGCATGTTAAGCCCAACAGAAGTATTAAGTACATGCCCTTTTAACATGGAGCAAGCTGACTAGCTCAGAGAGACGAGTCTTCATCGTCTAGTGAACCAACGTGCCTCCGCTTCAAATGCTCCGGTATAACTGACGTGCTCCACGCCTAAAAAGGTCAGCATTGCAAATCTTTCAGTTAACAACAATTTTTGGCCGTGTTGAGGGGAAATGCTCCCACTCCTTGGATGTTTTCTGTCGCGATGATGTAACCATAGCGCTAATGTTTACTTCCTTCGTAGTCCGCGGGGTCGGAGGCAGTGTCCGATGACGTCAACGACTATTAAGTTCTTGGACGACTAATTTCATTATCGAATACGTCGATTGTTTGTTACAGCCCTAACGGCTTGAAAATGTCATTCAGATAAATCATTGAATGAAAGGTAAATCCTGGCCGTGTTTTCATTGAATAAAAGCACAGATAGTTTGGGTCTCTCAGTCCTCTCCTGAAGTCAATCTATTAATATAACAAAAGATTGACAGACACTCTCAGCTCTGCTGCAACTCTGACGGGTGAGACACTGCCAGCGAGCAGGTGAGTTTAAAAGAGTTAGTTACCATGGTAACTGACTCAGAGCTTAACGTATCACTCTTTCCAGAACAGAAAACCCAGAGTTTTCAGTCATCTCAGGCTTAATGAACCCGGAGCCTCCACTAAGCCCACTTACTTAAGTACCCCCAGTTCACCGCCGTTGTCTTGTCACGACACTTACTCAAATCACAGATACAGATTGTCCATTAGTTTATTGTGGAGCGTAAACAATGAGCAGACTGCACACAATCAGTGTATGGGTATTCACGTTCTCTCAGACATGTTTATATCATTAAATCACAGCTTTTTGTCGTCATGTAATCGCCCAGGCTGACATCGCGATTGTCGATCACGATTGGACAAATCGACAGCTCTAGTATTTAGGGTGGTTTTACGGTACTGCTGACTAATTCTGATTAAGATTCTGATTCCTATAATATACTTAAATGCATAAAACGTCTGAATAAAATGAATTATTCATACTCCTACTTCTGCTTCATATGTCCAGTTTTTTCAGTGGCTAAATTAAAAATTGTCAGCATTAGTTGCATCAGGACAAACTATTTTCCATCTCATGAGTCAGCTTACATGGTGCTAATGGGAGTCAAATAGGTCATTAATAATTAAACTCTACACATTTTACTGATATGCTTTTAAAAAGGTACACACAACTTAGATAGAACTTCACAGAGCTGCTACCAGTGTCCAAAAATAGCACCAGCTTCTCAACAATCTACACTGGTGAAAAATGTATGGGCATTTCACCCATCCCTGCTCCCTCGGGGATGGGTCAAAGGCAATGAATAAATGTAACGATGTCGCACTGTTTGTATGTACGGTGTATGACGTGATGAATAAAGAAAGAATTATCATTATTATTATAATTATTATAAACAATTTAAGTCGCCATTGGTGGGTTGTTGAAATAGGTTTACTTCACTGTGAACCCCCATCCCTACTTCAAGGACTAAGTTGTTTTAATTAGTTTTAAATAGTTTGGAAAATAGCAGACTGGAAAAAATGCTTAAAACAAAAACTGGGCCATTGTGGTTAAAATGAGAATCACAGTTTTTCATCCAGATACATTCAGATTCTGCTGCACTGGATCAAATGATCTAACAGCACTCTCATTTGTTGAGGGAGGAGCTAGTCGTTATCTAGATCACGATTCTTTTTTACAATTCATATTCCAGCCTTTTTTGTGTTTCTGCTAATAACATTTAACTGTACTGAATAACATTTGGAACAACTCAGATGTCTAAATGCAAGAAGTTACAGTAAATACAATACATGCCCTTTCAGTCATTGCAATGTTTATATAGTCAGGTTACAGATGACTGAAGAAATACAGGGTCATATTCTTTTAAGTGGGGTCGCAGTTAGGCTTTGATATTTTAGCTATTTAAAAAAAAAAAATCCAAATCAATTCAGATATGTAAGTGTTTACCATCACAGACCGTCAGTACTGACACCTGCTGAAAATCAGTGTATAGCTAAATTCTTTTATTATTTATTAAATTATTAGGACTTGCATAGTAATTTAAAAGCAGGGTGTTTCGGTTTTATGATTATATGCATTAACTGGTTGCAATAGAAATTATTATGAAATGTCCAACCAAGGATTACTTTCATTATGGAATAATCTGCCGATCTTTTCCACCTTCAAAGTGTCATTACAGACTGCTTTACTGTACAACGGATATTATACAGATTTATGGCAATTGGAAAAATATTCTGTCTGGGGATTTATTTATTTATTTTTAAACAGTTAAAAAAGTGACTTTGGGGCACAACTTGTCAGACGGCATGCTGATTCAGAATGACATGAGGGCCTATTTGAATGCATTTCATATTCTGTTTTGCTATTTTCAAAACCTTAGTGGCATAAAGTGCCAAACACAGACACTGGCTTTGCATGCAATTGTTTTCAAAAGCTAGGATTTCCCAACAGTCAACCCGTTTCAAAGAGACACATAATTGTGTGAATTTCACAAGTCCAACTTTTTCCATTGAATGTGAGGGAAACCTACCCTCAGGATAGTCAACCTTATTTACATTTTCGGCTGCCCGCATTTCATATCCATGGGTATGGTGTTTGATCATAACAAACCATTATTTGTCTGGCTGGCACTTTCCCATACTCAAGACACACACACTCAAAGACAATTTGCCTGTCCTTCATATAGTCTGATCTGACAAAAACAAATATTGAAGATAGGAAACAGCTGAGTATTCAAAACAGGCACTTTGGTTATACAAACACACACACACACACACACACACACACACATGCAAATAACTCACCGGCAAATGGCTGAGAGGAACATCAACTTGTCCCAGGAAATCATCTCTAGTCTAGAGACGAAAACAAAAAGGTCACCTTCAGGAGCTTAATAATAGAAGTAGCATCTTTTTTTAGTATGTAGGGAATACTGGTATTTCCAGCAAAGGAATGAAGGGGAAAAACACAATGCTTAGATGAATTACATAATACACCCACTAGAGTATCCTGCAGTATTTTGTCTTTATTTGCTACAGAGGGTGAAAGAGCCTTTTTTTAAATTTATTTCATGAACAGCCATATCCAGAAATAAGCTCTAGCCTTTTTTAAGAAAAGATATGTGGTGATTTGAAAATATCGATTCTCTAATTGTGTTGGAGGCATTTCATTCACATGCTACTTACATCATTTTACAATATTTACATTTTCATTTAACTAATTAACACAGATTTCCACAAGTGTCCAAGGAAACAGTCTCAGTCTAGGGTTTTATTTCTGGACAGGCCATAGGTATAACATCATAGGAGAAGAACCCATGAACCCAGCAAGGAAAATATAACAACCACTGCAACCAGATTTAAATGCAAGTCAGCCAAACAGAGGAGATGGACAGTTGTGACGACAGAGGAGATCAAAGGAAGCCTGTTGTTTTAATTTCAGAGGCTTATAGATTGGTCCATCTTTTTCTCTTAATTAATGCAGACTGAGAGGAAAGATGGGAAATTGATGGATGGTTGGGCTGGACAGTTACAGTTCCCAGCAGTTATTACCTGTGTAAGATGGAAAAGGCCATTCTTGGAGGAAGCCTGTGTGGGACACAACTGCTTTAGATAACAGGCTTGAACTAATTTTTGTTGAAACTTGTTGTGTTTTTTTTTTTTATACGAAAGGCTGATGTGAAAGAATGTCCCATATTTTTTTTATCCCACCATTACTCAGTTTGGACTTGAGTGACTTGAATGGTTACAATGGGAATAAAAATAAAGTGAAAGCATTGTTTAAAAGTGAGTGTTCTCGTTCCAACTCCCATCAAAGATCTGCAATTCAATGTTGACAGGTTACAAATTAGTCGCATAAAAATGTTTTTCATTAAAGCACAGGCGTGTAAACATGCACTTGTAAAGCCATGTATACTCTCTAAAACACATTTTATACACTCGCTCAGAGACAGTTTCTGAAAAGCCTGAACCACAACTGGGTAAATAACCTCAAATGACCTGCTGTCATTTCCAAAACCAACTGCTACTCACTTACGGCTTTTCACACTTCCAAAGTAATTCTAAATAGTAAATTCTAAACCAAAGTACACCTGGATAAAATTTTAATTTGAATGATATTAGACACTCTCACTGTAACACAATGGGAATTTGGATAAAAACGTACGTTATCATACTCATCTATAAATACAACACTGATGCACATAAGCTGTGAGTGGTAACAGCAGGCTAGCATGGAAGACACAGTTTTACTTCTGTTTTTAACATTAACATCCACTTGAAGCTGTGTATAAGCAGAGGAATATAATTGCAGAGTCATCAGAGGGTCACAGTTTAGCCTGCAGCTGCCTCTCAGGGCCAGGTTACACTAATGGAGGGAGGGTGCCACTGACAACCACAAAAAGGGACGAAAGGCTGACGAGGCAGGGAAAGAATTCTGAAGCTAGCCCAAAACCAGATAGAGGACACAAACAAATCATTTTGTTTAAATGTGTTTGAACAAATTTGTTCAAACAACAAAGTGCTTATTTCTCATATCTAGTTCAGACTTCAGGGCTTTTGGTTTTTGTTTGAGATTTCTGCCACTGCAGAAGCAATTAAAATTAATGCAATTGAATAGGAGTTCATAGCATTAAAAATTGAAACGGACGACTTCGCCAAAATATCCAATAGCATACAAATAACATCATTGTAATATTTTCCATAGGGAATGTTTATGTAAAAGGTTGCTTCTCTATAAGTCAAAGTTATTTGTCAATGCTTTCAGCACTTCAAACAAACCAACTCATTAAAAATAAAAAACAGTTCACAAGGCAGCTGATGAGAATGGGCATTGCTAACTACAGCTATGTTGAACTGCAAAGCACAAAGATGTGGGAAGGTACAGAGAATTTATCATATCTGGCAAGAAAAGGTTGTCCCACCTACTCAACAGTCTCTGTGCTCACACAGTGGGTGGGTTTACATGGACAGCCTAATTCCAAATAGATTCAGAAAAGACGCCTCGTCAGAAAGAAAATGTTGCATGTTAACACCCCTTTCCGAACGAGATTTCATTCCTTTGCTATTGGGTAGTCTAAGTCCTTTCAGAAAGGCTACAGCTGCATGTAAACAGTGTTTCAGAATAATCCCTGGTGAGCTTAAATCCGCCCATCCGATAGTGGCATTTACTGATCTAGAGCAGCGGTACTCAATCTTTTTACACCCTGTACCACCTCAGAATATATCCCACTCTCAAAGTACCACCATTATGACCCATGTAAAAATACATTAGTAGAAGTAGGTAACCCTATTCAGCTAAACGTAGCTCAAAGAGGAAAATCTATTCCCAATAACAATATAATCAATTGTTGACTAATCAGCCACAACCACCCAGTGCAAAGGTGTAGCACTAGAACTGGCACTTAAACTGTTTCATTATGCAAGGGGCAGCCCCTCATACACATACAGTACGCACACAGAGCAGGTCAGAACTTTAACAATGACAACTGTTAGTCCCTGTAAATGCATATTTCAAATTTGATGTTACCCGAGACACATCTAACTTTTTTTTGCCATTTGCTGCCGGTTGATGCTGTTGATTCTGGGATGCTTCTGTGTTCACTGTCTTCTACTTCAGTTTCTACCAAGCTGCTAATAATATTCTCCTACTGATCTAAACTTCTTCCTAAAAGTTTCCGTTTGAAGCCAAGATTGCATTGTTTTTAAACCACTCGTGATTTTAGCTTCCTCCGCTTACTGTCTTCTTGTCCTCACAGTTTAGCTTGTTACAGCTTGGAGCGCGCGCGACAACCAGACTACAATTTAGTAAAAGTAGGCAATTTCAGAGATTCCTCCACGTACCACTAGGGGGAGCCTGCATAACACCGTCTAAGAACAACCGTCAGGAACCATGATAGACGGACGCATTGAACAATTAAAGATGCGCTGGAAAAATTTGAAGACAGTGATAGTCGGATCATCTTCCTCTAATCCGGGTCCAGGTTGCGGGGGCGGCAGCTTCAGGAGGGGAAGCCCAGACATTCCTCTCCTTGGCCACGTCCACCAATTCCTCTGGGATGATTCCGAGGCGTTCCCAAGCCAGCTGAGACATGTAATCTCTCAAGCGTATCCTGGATCTGCCCCGGGGTCTCATCACAGAAAGACATGCCCGAAACACCTCCCGAGGGAGGCGTTCCCCCAAGACACCGGACGGTTTGCCAGAATTTCTTTGGGGACGACCGAAAGTCTTCCATGGTGTCACCAAACTTCTCCCATGACCGTGTTTTTGCCTCCGTGACTGCCACAGCCGCGTGTCGCTTGGCCTGCTGATAGCTTCCGGCTGCTTCAGGGGTCCCACAAGCCAGGCATGATATGTAAGACTCCTTCTTTAGCCTGATATCATCCCCCACCTCTGGTGTCAACCAGCAAGTTCAAGGATTAGTGCCCCGACTAGCACCGGCAGTCTTGCAACCGCAGCCCACAGCAGCCGCGTCAGCAATGGCACCACGGAACATGGGAGCACTCAGTGTCCATGTCCCCTGCCACCCCGGAACACGGTTGAAGCTATGCCGGAGGTGGGAGTTGAGGACCATCCTGACAGGGTCCTCCGCCAGACGTTCCCAGCAGACCCTCACTATTCATATGGGCCTACTGGGTTTGTCCAGCTTCATCCCGCGCCAGCTGATCCGACTCACCACCAGGTAGTGATCAGTTGACAGCTCCTCTCCTCTCTTCAACCTAGTGTCCAGAACATGTGGCGGCAGATCAGCTGATACGACTACAAAGTCAATCATCGATCTGCGACCTAGGGTGTCCTGGTGCCAAGTGCACTGGTAGACACACTTATGTTTGAACATGGTGTTCGTTAAGGACAAACTGTGATTAGCACAAAATTCCAATAACTGAACACCACTAGGGTTCAGATCGGGCAGGCTGTACCTCCCTATTACGCCACTCCAGGTCTCGCTGTCATTGCCCATGTGTGCATTGAAGCCTCCCGTTAGGACAATTGAGTCCCATGTCTGGGAGCTTTCCAGCACCCGTTCCAAGGACTCCAGAAAGGGTGGGTACTCTGAACTTGTGTTCGGCGCATAAGCCCATACAGCAGGACCCGTTCCCCAACACGATGAAGAATTTCTGAGTCAATTGATTGATTGATTGATTGAGATCTCTCTCTCTCCCCTCCCCCATAGTAGTCCATCATGCAGGGCTTGAAAGAGGCATCACACATCCCATAACTTAGTGGATACATTGTTGCAAATCTTCTTGCCATTATACTTTAATTTGGCTATAGCTGAACAAAGTTAAAATCATTGAGAGGAACATTGTTGTGCTTTCTTATACAGGAGGCAACCAAAATGGGCAGCCACTCATAAAATGAGCTTGATCTATTGTAATTGATCCATGTAGGGCCATGGTAATGAATCAGGCTCATTACCATGGCCCATGCAAACTCTGCTTTTCTGTACGGAGTTTCCATGTTCTCCCTGTGTTTTTCATGGGTTTTCTCCGGGAACTCCGGCTTCCTCCCACAGTCCAAAAACATGTGATACAGGTGAATATGTGTGGGTGTGAACATGTGTGGTCGTATGTCTCCCTGTGTCTGCCCTGCGATGAACTGGCGACTTGTCCAAGGTGTACCCCACCTCTCGCCCGATGTTAGCTGGGATTGGCTCCAGCCCCCCCGTGACCCTGAACAGGAGAAGCGGTAGATAATAAAAGAATGAATAATCTTAAAAATTCAGCTTATGAAAGGAGATTGTTATTTCACATTTCTTCTTTTAGTGGCTCACAAGGAGTAATCATTCTATAAAGCACCAGAATATAAACAGACTATATGTTGCTCAGATATAAAGCTGCATTTTGAGGTTTAGTGTCTAATGGATGCTATATAGGGATATGGCACACAGTCTGCAACCTTTAGATCCGTTTTGCTTCTAAACTCAAGATATACATAGACAGAGAACAGACATCGACATCATAAGATTTCATGCTTTCAGGATACTGAAAGCTTTTTGAACTTCTTGATCAATGTTTAGGCCACAACAACATTTAAGGTTCCTAATCACTTATGGAGCAGCTGCAAGGATACAAATCCATACCAGCCTAGAGCCAAAGGAGATATGCAGCCTACCACTCTCAGAATCAACAACCACACTCAAAACAGACTAAAGATAGAAACAGCCGACCAGTACTGGCTGCAGTTAAGGGTATTACCAAACTTAAATGTCACGTTTCTATGAAACAGAACATAACAAGTGCACAGGGAGAAATCATCCATTTCAGCTGGGGTTTAATCATAGCTGAACTAGTGTGTAAAATTTCAAATTCCTGTGGTTGTACAGTGAAGAAAGCTAGTGCATGTCATTAGCACAGCAACCATAGCTGTGCTTTTAACTTCCCAGAATGTCACCATCCTCTTCCTGCATCATACTAATCTCTTCTCATCAGGCCTGGATTCACTAAGTGAAATAAGCAGAATATTAATAATGTCACTAAAGTGCAAGCTATCATGTGTTCAACTAAATGTCAAAAGTTCAAGATGACCCATCCACAATTAGATATGACTGTTCCCTATTCTTTCTCAAATTGATTTCTACTTAATTTCAGTCAAAGATTATAGTATCTCAAAGTTAAGTGTCATTATGTAATTTTTTACACTTACTTTTTCCAGTATATTTCCAAACAGTGCCACCAAAGTTATTCAGTTATTTACCTTGGAATCATCCACATCCTGATCTCCGCCTCCACCTGGGGTGAAATAAATCCTGAAGTGGGGATGCCTTCTTGAATTATCCCCACTGAATTCAAATGTACAACCATTAGATCTGTTTTTTGTTTCCATATTCTGGGTCTCCATGTTTTGATTTTCCTCTAGAACTTGGATATCTGAACAAGTCTGCTGGTGTAGATTGTCCAGCAAAAGCCTCTGATGAGATGAGCTTCGCTCCAGTCGAATTCTGGGGTAACTCACCGCGCAGCTACCTCTTGAGCTGCTAAAACAAGTGTCTTTGCATTCTTCGTGGGATGCCGCAGCCTGTGGTTCGACCTGACTCTGATTGTGATTCTGATTTTGCTGGAGCTGAAAAACGAGTCTCTGTGCACCATTAACAACAGAGCCCTGGTCCGAGTTCTGCTGCTGAACAGCCCAGCCAGTTCCACCATAAGGGAGGATTTTGTAATGCTGGATGTCAGAACCATCTGGAGAGTTTCTCTGGATACAAATGCCACTAACACTGATACCTGATTGACCTCTGCCATACACTGCATGGCCATTGGAACCAATACTAAATACCCTGCGTTCGGGCAGAAAAGATTGAGAGTTTAAAGTTTCTGGGCTGTAGTACGGAGGAGGTGGATGTCGCGGAACATCTGCTTCAATCTGTGTTTCAGTATAGGCAGGTGCCGGTTCTGGAGGAGAGTAACAGGGTGGTGAGACATCATCAGTATAATCACGGGTATCTCCATTACTTGATCCATTGGAACGCTGAAGGGAGATTTGCATTGAGGAGCTCTTAGTTGGCCGTGTCTCAGCATAGGCAGCGAGCTGAGGTATGAACATGGAGGAGCTGCGTTTAAGCGAAGGCTCCGTTCGCGAACCAAAAGCTCTTGGTGGGTCGTGCTGTGCATCTGGCTCCTGAATAGACCTTGATACCAGAGGAGGCTGCATGCAGTGCAGCATAACAACATCATCGTCTCTGTGCTGCTCCACGAAGTCTCCTTCCAGTATCTCTGGAGCTGTGTTACTGCGGCCTGAGCCAAAGTACAAACGCAGACGTTGAGCCATTTTCACCTCACGTCCCACAGTTCCCGTTCTCTCGCACTTTCGCTCTGACTGGCTGAACTGTTTGGTTCTCTCCTCTTGCTCCTTGTCTTAGATCTTTTTGTGTCACCCACTTCTCTCCTTTGGCTGGCTAGATGGCCGATCCCCCGTTTTTTCTTCAGCTCTCTCGAACGTCCCCTCCCTCTCTGCCTACCCACCCACCCCCTCCCCTACCCTCTCAATCTCTTCGAGTCTCTCCCACAACTTTCCTTTCCAAAGTAATCTCTCTGGAGGAAAGAAGTCAAGCCACAAAAACCGGCCTGCCCCTGCGAAAGAGCTGACAACTAAACACCACACACTCAGAGGATTGGCAGATTGGATGCTAAAGAGAAGAAGGTTGATAGGAAAAAAAGAAAAAGAAAGAAGGATCCCTGTATACCAGACTCTTAGTACTACCAAGCACTAGCGACAGACAGCAGAAATAGACTGAGCCGAGTGACAGCCAGCATTCCTGACATGATTGGGTAAGAGTGGCCGGCGCTCCCGGTTTCCAAGGTGACGGTTGGTTGCTGTCAGTCATGTGACTATAAATGGCACCAACACCTCCTGTTACAACCTTATGCTGCCCTCATGAGTCAACTGGCCCCCCAAACACATCCTGCCCACCACTGTCCAGTTTCCCTTTCTCCCTGCATCTTATATATGTTGATTTTCCTAAATACAAGATTTTTAGTATTTTTAATACAGTTAAGTAGATTCTTAATTTTAAAATCAGCTACTTCAGTCTTTAAAATATTCATCACAGTATCTGTGTTTAGGTCAGTTTGTTTTAGCAACCCTAACTCTGTTTTGTGGATCTGCAAAAGGTTCGTTCTGCCTGAGTATCTCATCCTTAGTGCTCTGGAAACAAGGTGGAATGTAAAAGAAGATGACATGACAGACTAACAGAGCCATCGTCACCCAATTAAATGCTGAATTCAACATTAAATCTGAGAGAACAAATTGAGTGCTTAGTGAGTTAGAGCCAGAGTTACTTCAGGGGGCTTGTAAATATGACAAACAAGCATAAAAAAATGTTTTGCAAAAAATGAGACAGAAAAAATATTCGTATTAGTATCTGACTGACTACGGCTAAACAGCTGAGTCCTCTTTGGAGTAAGATATCCAATCCTTTCAAATGGAAAATTTTTCAGACTTCCATATACACCCAAATTCCTTTATTGGGAATGTTTATATGCCACTATGTCTGGACTAAAAAACGTACAGGATACGACACTGCTTTTATCCTAGTTGACAATGCCGATATTGTGATGAAGCACTTTTAATAAAATATTTGCATACAGTAGCTGGTGGAACAGAGATGCTTCTGTGACAGTAGATGGGTTTAGATGGTACACTTTTCTCCTTTCCGAATGGCAATGTCGGTCGCCTTTTTACATGACTTGTGATCTTTTCCAACCCTGTGTTTACATGCATCACCTCATCTAATCGGAAACGCTTTCTGACCTGCGCAGACGAGCCACACTCACGTCCATAAGGTAACGATAATGATTCGATGCGTTGGGGGCCAATCTCAAACATGCAACCAGAAGAAAAATACGATAAAGAGGGCATGCGAAGTCAGAGCATTAAGTCAAAACGCTGGGCATGTGCAGATACAACTCATACATAAAGCTTTCTGATACAGTGTTTACATGCAGCGACTGGCAATCGGAAAGGCTTTCCGCAAGGACTTAGACTGACTTAGACAGCATTTTCTTTCCGATTAGACTTCCTTTCTGAATCTAATCAGAATTATGCTGTCCATGTTAACCCAACTATAGTGTACATTCATGAGATAATTATTTAGACTCCTTTGTAGCAGAAGAGATAACAAGTGAATCATCTTGCAAAAAAAAATAAAAAATCAGATTTTAGGCTACAGTGCATTGAGGTCAGAATTAATGGGGGATATGCCTCATCCCACACATAGAATTGACAAAGAACCTATGATAATTTGGCCTGTCCAGAGGAGGCATGGTTTAGTCACCATGTGGTTTAACTGTCAGTGTGTCACCATCGCTCTTTGAAAAAGGCAAAAGAGCAAACAAGTGGACTGCTAAGCCACTGATGACATAGAACATGAAGTACAGGCGGAAAAAGTCAAAAATAAATAAATAAATAAAAAAAAATAAAAAGAATAGAAGCAGCATCTAGGAGACAGTGAAACGGCCAGGATTAATGAAGAGTAGACCAAGAAGAAACTGGCTTTACACTACCGTCGTGATGACGCACCGTCTTCAGTGTAAAGCCAGTTTCTTCTTGGCTTCAGGCACGGTTAATAAATGTGTGTGTCTGTGAAATGTTATGGAGAATGTTCTGTATAAAAGAAACAAAATGCCACTGTGTGTTTCAATGGCATCAAGCCCAGCTTGCCAACTGATATAAAATGCCTGGCTAAATAAAACAAAGGGCTGTGTCGTAAGCATATTCTTTTTTATTATTCTATGTTAAATTTCAGTCTTGTGAGTAGTGCTATATTTTGTAGGCCATTAGATTAGTTGACATTTAGAAAACAGAGAGAACCCAAAATCTCACGTATACCATGAAGCTCATTGAAAACTTACATCTCTTCTAACAAATAATTCATTAAATGTATGGATGCAAAAGGACAAGGCGCCCCTTCAGAGGTTTAATGGCAGTCAGTGGTGGGGGAGCTGCCTTGGCATGCACTGAGAGATAGAGAAACATCTCTTCAGACATATTAGGAAAAGAACCAGGTTTGAGACCATCTGTGATGTGCTCTCTAGGGTCATCATATTCTTCACAAAAACAGAGAGCTCCCATTGTACTCAGGGTGTGCCAGAAAATTCCCTCTGCATGGGAGTGTAGAACACACAAACACAAAATGCACCGATGTACTTACATACATACATTGATGAGTACATAAAACATGCAAACTTAACGAACTAAATGTACCCGTCTTAACTTGATTGAGTTATCAGCAGAAATCCAGAGTGCGGTGTAATAAAACAACATTCCACAAGCTCAAATCAACTTCCTACGCGTGTCCTCCGTGCACAAATGCAGGAGCCCTGAACCTGTGAGGCTCAAACAGAATGTCCTTTATCCAAACAAGACCATCTAGACTGTGTTGGGCTGCGTATAACTGTTCCCTTTCATTAAGTTTTGAACTAATTTACTGACCTTGGATTTACTGAAAAGCTATTGGAAACAAATTTCACAGAAGCCTTCTTCAGCAGAACAATGTCTTCATTATTCCAACAACCGCTCAACTGACTCCTAAAGATTGTTTGCCAAGGTGAAGATTCAGCCTAGGCTGTGATCACGTTGATTGATTTTGAAGACACACATGCACAGTAGCTCCTGACATTGTACAGATATTTATTCTAATTGTCATGACAACTGAACACCTGCAACATGTGCTATTTCAAGAATCTTGTGTTTTCATCCGTCAAGAAAGTCAGAAGAATTGAGCAATGAAATAAATGTAAGTGTTGTAGAAACAAATCACATTTAAACTAAATGAGGTAGGATAAAGCACACTAGGTAATACAAAATACTGTTTATAGACATTACATACTGATATAAAAAATAAGGTGCAATATGCGAGAGTGACGAGACAATAAAATGTGACTCTTACCAATCTGTTTTCATCAAACACCTCAAAAAGTAGCCTGTGATTCTGCGGACATACCTGTGTTGACAACAAAGTAATAGGAGAAAACATAGCAATCATCCAGTGCTCCAATGGCATGTCACACCGAGGATGTTTATGTAATGAAATACTTTGTAAACAACTGCTTATAAATTCTTGTCTCAAACAAATGCACAACCAAAGTCTAATATGGTCTGTGTGAAACAAGTGGGAAAGAGGTGCAACTTTGCTTAAACTGAAACTAAAGATTAATAATTCTCACTGCAGCACTCAAGAATAAACAGTGTAATAACAAAGTATCCTATTGGGAAAGTTGGCGAAGAAAGGGAATTGGACACATAATTAACTCACTCTGAAGTAGAATTCCTCATTCCATTTGGGATTCAAAGTCTGAAATACAAAGCACAAGTGTGGTTAGACTCAACAGGGAATACACTCTGATTTAAAGTAAAGTGAACGCCAACACAGAAAATGGAACAGAAGGATTAAACGTAATGAGTGAATCATCATCAATGGTACTTTGAGGCCATTCGAGGAAGTTTGCAGCTGCAACGAGTCTCCCTGATTGTTGAGAGTCCCCAAACTAACAGCCACGAAGATTCACACAGCTTTGGATGGGTCAGCCTAGTGTTTGGGTGGCAGGCTCTCGCCTTCTGCCCCACACATTTCGTTTTTTACCGGGTTGACATCGATGTGACACAGGTCATTACAATTCCTTTGGTGATCTAAATGATTTGATCACTAGAAGGACTTTATTTCACAGGTCACCCTGAGCAGTAAAAACTGAAAAACATTTTACAACACAATAAAACATAATCACTGTTAAAAATGTTGCTGAATCAGCAGAATTACAAACTAAATGCCCCATTATAGGAGGACCATTTAATAGTAAGACCTGCCAATAATTGAATTTACTAAATTCATTTTTAAAAATTATGTAGATTTAAAAAATAAAAAGGCCAAATTAATGTATATAATTGTTTGTTGTAAGCTCTGGGTAATGTCCGGTCAATGATGCTAGTTTCAGGCTGGCTATATTTTATGTTGTTTTTTTTGCCATCATATTTCTTGCCATCTCGTTGCCACAAGCCAAACTCTTAGCTTCAAAAACAATGACCCTGTTAAAGGTGTCCCACTTAAGGACACATTAAAGTCATTCAGCAATGCTAGCAATGCAATCTTTCTGCTCCACATAGAGGGGCATTGTAAGCTATTAATATCAAGTGAAGAAAACATGGCCACTAGCAACATATGTCTGTCTGTGTGGATGCAGTCTGAGGCAGCCTGACTCGCAGATCTATTTACTTGCAGAGTGCTTGAGCCTACATTCAGTGAATTTAACCCCTAACTTTTATTCTATTCTAAGTTACATGTAGCCAATGTGAGAGATGAAGGCAGACACAATGTGAGCATGAATGCAGATATATGGTTCAACATTGCAGCCCGCTATGACATTAAGATGTTCTCTAAATGGAGTTTTTTCCCAATATAAAGTAATAGCTCCCTCTGGTGAGAATAGATTTTGAACCCAAATAGACCAAAGGGAGAAGAAAAGCATGCCCATTGCCTCCTCCTACACTTCACCGAGTCGAAAAGGAAGGACCGCCTTCTGGCAATCTCCTTTATGATTGCTTTGATTTGAGAAAAAAAAAAAAAAGGTGGTGGTATTGGGGATAGATTAGGAGTGAATCTGAGGGAGAAACTTAAAAGGGAAGTGAACAAATATAATTCACAGTAAGGACAGGGGAATTGCTGCAGCAATGTCACTAATACAATGAAAATATATTGGGAGTGCATTAGGACTGAAACTATGCCATGTCTGCAAAATGTGGGTGGGACCAACTGTATGCTAGAGATGCATTCACCAGAGCCTTTTCTTACCTTACGACCTACCTTTTTAATGGTTTTTGTTTGGACTAAGGCAAGCTCTTTGTTTTCATCCGCAACATAGAGTGATAGTTTCACATAGGGGTCGCTGCAAAAAACCAAATAGGTAAATAAAATTAGCAGCAAAAAGTGATAGAGACTTTTGCTCTTTTCACTGCACAGCAATTTATATAAATTCAGTTATTCAGCTTTCACAACCTTAATGATGCTTATCAAAGATTATTTTGAAGTCACGCAAATCTGGCTAAGCATTCAGTACTCTGTACTTAGTCGCACTTTTCGATCATACACACAGAAATAACATTGATAATTTCATGATATGCAAGCAAGTAGCAAGTGTAAATTTTGTCTTCAAAGGTGATGTGTTGGAATACAAAAGAAATGGCAACTGTAAGGGTCCGAGTCACTTTGAAAGACAGCTAGGTCAGAGAATCTCCATATTACAGGTGTTGGCTGCTCCTGGTCTGCAGAGGCTAGCACCAACAAAAGTAGCCTAATGAAAGACAACCGGTGAACCAGAGATCAGGGTCATGGGCGCCAAAGGCTCAGTGATACACGTGGGGAGAAGAGGTACTGTAGTAAAGGTTGCTGCAAAGGATAATGCTGATTCTGATAGAACTGTAAACAAAACACGTGCAAAAGTCCATTTGTAGAGCTGTTTTGGTGGCAAAAAAATGGAACCTGTACAACGTCATTCAGGTGGTTTTGACCTTGTGGATCAAGGGTGTAGAGTATCCTGTAAGGCCTAGAGTGCTCATTCATAGAAACACTTCCTATCCAACGTATTAACCCCCATTTTCAGAGCTAATATTGCCTAACTACACATTTCCGCACTCCACGTTTCCATACCTGATTAACAAGTCGACTGTGAGCAATGCAGTAGATTAAAACCGCTTGTCAAGGGCATTGGGAGATAGGGCTATAGTGACTTGGTCAGGCATAGTGCTACTAGAAATGTTAACTGCAAAACATTTTGAGGTTAGAGGCACAAGTAGTAAGCAGTCACTGAGCAATGTAAAAACATCCATTTGTATTATTGTAGGCTTCTGACAGAGTAGAACTCTGCCATGAGTTCTGGGTAGACGTGTAGCGCAGCACTTTTCACCAGGAAGACAAGTCTGTCTACCTATTTAAGTACCAGCAGGCGACAAAAGCATCAGGTTGTTGTCTTGCCAAAATCTTTCTGTAAACTAAAAACATGTCACAATTCTGTCTGTGTGGTGACATAAGACTATGTCACCACACAGACAGAATTGTGACATGTTTTTAGTCTTGTAGTCATAAGTGACATAAGACTATGTCACCTATGACTACAAGATTTTTACATTAAGACCTCAAATTTATTCATAGAAATATGATTCACAATTTGTTCCGATGACATTTTTGTATATTGACACAAATGTAATCCTAATTCTGTATTCTTTTTTGGGGATATTACACACAGCAGGGAGTAAGCAGGGAAATTGCACTGAAGTCTTTGCTTTTAGTGGATTGGGGGGGGGCTTCATCAGATCAAAGAGGAAGGGAAACTCCAAGGTGTGTCATGCTGTGTAATCTGGCTGAATCCTGCTGAGACCTAAACATGACATCAAGTCTGATGCCAGCACTGGATAACAAATAATATCAAAGCTGCAACTCACACTGCATATAATCTAATTTTATATTCAATATTTATATCCAAAATGCTGGTAATAATAGTCTAAAGGAACAATATAAAGCCAACTCAAGTCTTGTTTCATCAGACCAACAATCCAAAATCTATAAATAATAAGTAATAATGATAACAAGAGTTCTTCATTTCTATTGTTCTTGAAAGTTAGACTTAGAACGATAGACATATTTCTTGTATGAATGCACAAACTTGGCACATGAGTATTCTGATTTTTCAATCACCAAACAATGATCAAAAGTGTTGTCAATCCATTTTCCACCAAAGGGTTAATTGACAAATTGATCACAAAGGTTGCTCATAAAATTTTCGTTCTTTTCTGCTCATATTCTGCATTTCCTGAAATAGCTACAAGCATTTTTCTTTATATTGCTTTTGGCAGACCTAAGTGTTATTTCTTTCATTGTTGTGTAGTAAAAGTCCATTTGATTAAACAGACGGACTTCAGACACAAGAAATTGAGACTTCTTCCCTCTAGCAACAATAATATAACGTACACAAGCCTGCCTACCTAAACACACGTCTGGAGGCAAAAGTTGACATTATGCCATGGACAGCACTGACAAGCAAGCATCAAACAACAGACACAGCACTGTGAACTCTTTGCTGGGTGTTTCCTGCCAAAGTGTCGATAATCGTGACTACCGTGAAGCCGTGATTATTTCTCTGACAATCATTGTGATATCAAAATCTATTATCCTGGCATCCCTAGAGGTGACATACTGCTAAATCAGCAATGTCTCCAGTAGTAACTAACCACACATCAAGTTCTTATTCAGTATTTCTTCATTACAGTTTAGATTTCTCCTGAGCCAGAGTTAGCTGTACTGCAAGCGGATCCCAAGTGCATTCAATCTATAATTTTATTTCTAAAATTTACTTCTGTGCAAAGGTTTGGTCCAAATCACTGTTCTCCCTCGGGGACCTTCAACTACATGTTGTTTAGTAAAGGTTACTGATAAGTGTGCATGCAGAAAATAATAAAATACAACCTTCAGTTGTACCCTCTTCAGTGCATTTACTGGGAAACCGTTACTGCATTTCATGTATAGAACCCCTTGACATAATCTCTATACCTGACTTAAAATAACAATTCACTCTGAGCTGAGGACTGAGCCATTATCTAATAATAATAATAATAATAATAATACATTTAATTTATAATGCACTTTACATTTGGATCAAATCTCAAAGTGCTAAAAACTACTCACTACAAATGTAAAAATCTACTCACTTGCATGCCGACCAAAAGTCAGGCGATGACAGGAACTGGTTTTAAACCAGAAAAAACAACCAGAAACAAACATGTAATTGCGCCATTCGTACATAACGTGCGGTGTTATACAAACTCCCAGAACCAAGAGATGCCAAATTGCTTAACAAACACATTATTTACACCCCTTGTAAGTTGAGTCACGCATGACGCACAGATCTCTGCTTAAGCTACGGTCACAAGTTTCTCAGATTGAGTTTTACATTTTCTGTGTCTCACAGAAAGAAAGGTTGGTCATTCTGAAGAAAGTCCATTAATAGCTTCAGTGATTACATCTAAAGCAATTTACAATACTTATTGTAGTATTATCTTTAAGGATAATTTATACTTTCCTGTTATTCTGTATTATCATTATTATTATTGTTATTATTATCATTGTTGTTGTACAGTTGTAATATTAGGCCTATATACGCCTTTCGAGTTAGGCTCTGGTCTAGCATGATGACACATTTAGCAAGCACACTCCCATTTCGCACACAGAGGATTATAAAATAATAAAAAATGTCACTCATTTTATTATTAATTGTAACAACAATGTAGGTACAAAGAGATACGTCCTTAAAATTCAGAGGGAAGTAGTCCCAGGAGTTTACCATGCAAAAATGTACCCATGGAGTGACATTGAAATGCACATGTATATCATGGAAGGACACAAGGAAACTGTAATAACAGTGGGTTACACATCATCACAGAAACACGCATGGGAAGAGGAAGTCAGTCTGCCTAAGGCAAACAGCAACCTTCATGACTAAAGTTTAATTTTTTATATTTCGTCTGCTACATGAAATAAAGTAAGTGGAATGTGTAATTATTAATCAAACAACTTTATCTGGAATAACTCTTGAGAATACTGCGTAGTGGGAAGTACAGGAAATGCCAGTAGATAATCATTGATTAACTGTTGAAGTTCAAGGTCTAATGAAATTTTAAAAAAAAGGTAGGGGAAATGCATGACAGGGTGCTGTCAAGGTTGAAAGGATAGACTAAAGGAGCGCCTCTAATTCAAAGAGCCAGACGCTGGGAAAGGGAAAGAGCCTTAGCGGTGTTGTGTCACAGATTGCTCATTCTTTGCACATATAGTGTTGTAGGAACAAAAGGCTATTTCTGCCCAAATGCTCTATTTAAGCATTTTGGCAAAAAATGTTCAAAATGTCTTTCGTACATGCAGCAGTAAGGCCTTAAGATCAATGCCATTTTCCATGATTTGTTTATTTTTCATATGCTACGATTACTTCGCTCTTACAGTCTGCATACTGTTTGTTTTTCAATTTGCATTCTTAATCTTTTTTTTCATGTTTTTTTTACTGCTATAATGTATTTATGGTACATTTGCTTTAACAACCTGTTATTAGACATAGACATACTTTATCTGTCATTCAAATTTGCACCATACAGTGCTCAGGAGAATAAAATTGCGTAGCATTGGCACGGAAACACTTTAAAATAAGGCAACAACACGTGTTGTACCTAAAGTTTACTCAGTATTGTTGTTTAATTGAGCTGCATCTCTTTCACAACCTTGCATGGAGCAAATCAAGTGGAGATTTTACATTTTGTATATTATCTGTTTGTGGCGACATATTGTCTATACCTCCATCTACTGTGTCAAACTACACTTAAGAGATTTGAAAACATCAGTCATAATTGTAAGTTGTCTTGAGTCTAACACCGTTTTTTTTTTAAAACTAGTCAAAACTAATCGGTAATGGCAGTTACCTTATTTCAACTAACCAACCACTATAAAAGTAACACAGAAATTGGGAAGAAAATTACATTTATATGAATGCCACAACTGGGGCAACATGACACACATCGTGCCATTGGCGGGACAGTCTGCTAGAGGTGGTGAATTTTCACCATTGCACAAGATTTTAACTGAGGTTGATTAAGTGAGTGAGTGCAGAATGACTGAAAATGTCAGAAATAGCAGATCTGAAGTAAATGTTATTTTTTAGTATCTTGTGTATTTAGTCTTATCGTAAATATTAGTCGTTTGGCAACTAATATTTTAGACATCACAGAAAAATCCTTATCGTTTTTACTTTGCTGCCTTACTAAACATAGTGTTACACAACTTTATAAAATATATGTCATATGAGAGCTGCAGTCCAGACCTGAAAGTTGATCTCATAAGATGGCATTAAATTGGCATAACATTGTAACTCCTAATAAACCTCTAATGAAAGCAGTATCCCTTGGTGTTTCCCGAGATAAAAATAAAGTTATGCTCACCTGGCGCCAATGATGTCTTTCTTCGCCAGATCAATTCCAGCGATGACCTTAACTCGCAACACTCTTGTCTCATGCTGCAAAAGAAAGATATGAAGATCCAAACCCCATTAAATCAAAGGAAAAAAATCCTTTTCAAACATTCCAAATTTGCTGGTTTTCACAACCCAATCCTCTTCTTTCTATAACCCTGAACTAAAAGAGAATTAAGTTGTATTTAAAAAGCTTGTAATCATGAGTAGCATCAGCATGAACAATTCTTCTAGATGACATGAGCTATATTGAAAATGTCAGAGAAAATATACACATAATAAATTCATAGACTTGGTTGCATGTTTGCTAATCAATCTATGACTATCCTTGGGTTTTTTGACCATTAAAGGTTTTTTTTAGTTAGAGTTCAACCTCCACTGTCTGTCACAGCCTCCCACATTCTTTACTTCACTTAACCTTTAAATAGGGTTTAAGTTAAACCCAGTGACACACTGCTTCTTCCTTCTTGATATACAACTAGTTTTGTAGAATGGACCAAAGTAGTGAGTGGGAGTGGGTGCCCAGGCTGACCTAACTGTTACCTCAGGATGCGATCTCGTTCAGAGGGTTCAGCATTACTTAACATTTTTCTCATGATCAGAGGATGTGTAATGTCTCAGGGTATGAGGGCGCACAATTGTCTTAAAATCTTCACTTGCGGAAATCACATTATGAAACTTTAAAGTCTGTAATAGGGTTGGTGGTAGCCATTAATTAGCCATCCATTTCAGAAGTCATTTTGATCAGGAAGGCCAGTTCGGTCCTGGTTTGTCCTCTGGACTCGGTGCAGGAGGTGGGAGACAGGAGAATGATGGCCAAGCTGTCATCTCTCCGGGACAACGTTACCCACCCCATGCAGGAAACCATCTCTGCACTGGAGAGCTCCTTCAGCGATAGGCTCCTTCACCCCAAGTGTGTGAAGGAGCGATATCGCCGATCTTTCCTTCCTGCAGCAGTCAGACTCCACAACCAGCACTGTTAGTAACACACACACCTACACAACTACACACACAGACACCTACCTCACTTGCATTTTGCACTAGTACATTTAATTTAAAATGTACATTTCATTTAATTGCACATAATGCTCTGTTATTATTATTATTCCCTATTCTGTAACATGCTCTGCTGCTGTAACCTTGCAATTTCCCCATTGTGGGACTAATAAAGGCTATCTTTATCTTTTATCTTTTATTTGTGTTGCAGTGTTTGGAATTTTGTTAGAACCACATCTCTCCTCCTATAACGACTGACAAAACACCAAATAAATATTGAAAGTGAAAGTGAAATGGGACATATCCCCCATGAAAGCAGAGTAAACTAAATAACTGGCGGAGTTAGGTTGGTCACAGCCCATTAGATAAAGTATGTGTGTACATGTAGTGATCTTTATTATTTATTTATTTTTAAGTCAAATACGCACAAGGGGTGTTTTGCATTTTCTAATGTCTTTCCAATGATCAGTGTCTATTCAAATATGCCTAGAAGAAAAAAGCAATTTGAAAATCTGCTGCATCCCTGTGAAAGTGATTGAGTTCAACCTACAAGTAGTGATCAATCAGAGAATAATTTCAACAACTGGAGTCACAGCCTTATTAACTCTAGCAAACTTGACTGATCATATGGAAGAAATATTTGTCATTTCTCTGGAACATCAAAAAAAAAAAATCCCTTCCTTACCATTTCTGACAGCATTAGTTATACCTGATAGGTAATTGGCCACTCATGACAATTGTGCTAACTTGTAACGCTCTATTGCAATTAAATGTTCGCTCGAGTTACTACCTTATAGATGTAAGTCTGAATTCTCAAAGGCAGTACAACTTTCTTTACTAAAGTGAATATCTTTCTCCGTTGACAAAGCAAGACGTACATTTCTCAGAATCGAACTCGTTAGTGGGCAACTCATTGTCAAACACATTTAATAACAGACAAGTTAGTGTTTACATCTGTAGTCGTTAAGTTTGTGCAATAGCACAGATATATTTGTACAACAAACAGGTGAAATATAATATATATATATATATATATATATATATATATATATATATATATATATATATATATAATCAGTTAAACCATAATTTGGAGCAGTATCTCTTAGGAAAAGAGCTACAGCAACAGTATATCTGCTGACAGCAGTATTCTCTCATAATTTTCCGGCTGCCATATTATGGAAAATCTACTACTGAGCTGCTTTAAAATATTAAAAGTACATAATTGAAGTTCAACAATCTCATATTAAAAATCGTTTATATTTGTTTTTTTTAAATATTTTTTTCATAATCTGAAAAGCATAAATTTACCATTGTTGATGTTTTATATAGCAAGTTAATCCTGAATTATAGTCACAGATAAAATAATGAATTTTTAAAAGTCTGAATAGGTAAATGCATGATGCATTTAAAACATTTCCGGTGCATATGTCAAAATAACAATTTTGATATGAATTGCTACACACCCAAAATATCGCGATATACCGCAATAAGTAGATTCACTGCAATACCCAACCCTATTGGTTATTGATTCCATGTAGACTTCCACCCAATATGTAAGTACCCTTGTAGACAGGAGCGTCTTCAAAATATTGGAAAATCAAAGTGGAGGTACTTGTGAAGTAAAAAGTCGTTTACCGATTTTTTTAGTGACAGTGGAGGATGTTATCGAATTATTAAGCCTTCTACTGGAATGTTTATTTCAATAATCAGAAGGTAAAGTGATGCCTCCGAATCTGACAGACAGGTGATCGTTCATGCTGGACAAGTAGACATGCAGACAGCGGCAGGAAACTGACAGCTGCCTCAACAATACTATGGAATGTTATCATGGGCTTCACCGCTGTTAGCTTGACAGCCAACGTTTGTATTAGGTGGCTAAGGCTGAAAGACATATTTAAAGAGTCGTCTACACACTGAAGCGTCGACAGGATTCAAGCTTACCTCATCTTCTGAAAGTCCATAAATTGGCTCGTAAGACGCTGCCATATAGCCTGTAGTCCACACACAACAAGCCGCTTGACTACGCTAGCTAGGTAGCCTTGAACAATAAAGTCCCACTCTCCTCTCTCTATCGTGTGGTGGCGGCAAAATCAAGGCTGAGACCAAGTCTCAATCTTGGTGTGGGGGTTTGATCCGCTGCTGGACAACGTTTCCCTCACCAGCTAGGTTTGATAAAGATACAACTTGAGAATTCCCAAAACACTGAGCCCAATGCGTTTCAACTGAGACGAATCGCTTTTGTCAATTTTAAGCTTGTCTCCGAAACGTTTCAGCACTTGACATCCTCCTATCCGTTTAGCCAATCGTAAGGCGATTACAAATGATTGATGTTATTATAAGCCAATCAAATGCACAATTCCTTCACACAAGACAACATAAACCAATAAGATTTGCAGTAGGCGTGGCGCTGGGGTGTGTCATGCATGTTGTTTCTCCCATTTCCAAGGTGTGTCAAGCTGTGTCTCTCAAAGCAATTTATGTGAACATTATGCACTTTTATGTATGCGTTCAATATATAATACCATTATTTTATTGAGCTTAATGATCTTGGTCTCAAGGAAATGGCTACTCCCTTAGACTATTACCACCCAGCCATGAGCTCTGTTAAGTTAGGGGCGGGGCTTGTAAGACGACATCAAGTCGTTGAACCTACTTTATTAAATGTTGGTCAGAATAGCAACTGAATTTAAGTGGTTCATCGTGGGAAATCTGAAGCTGTAATGTAATTTTAAGGTGCGCTGAAAAAAGCCTAAATTATAGGTATAGGAAAACTCCTGTGTAACAAATGTAAACCATAAAAATATTATTTTTGGAATGAAAAAAAAAGGTACATGCATTAAGAATAATAACTGTGACAATTTAATGCTTTCATTGTATTTTTTGTTTGTGTATGTTGATCGAATCTTTTTGAGTGAGTTCAATACCCAAAGCCACAATCGCAAGATTCTATGGTGATTGGACAAAATATACTCCATGACAGATCCAGCAAACATCAATGTGTAATCCAAGTGATCTGAAGTAATAATCTGACCCAGAATGTCTACATTTATAGGGATATATAGATGGATGGATGGATGGATGAATAGATAGATAGATAGATAGATAGATAGATAGATAGATAGATAGATAGATAGATAGATAGATAGATAGATAGATCTCTATGCATTCCTATAAATGTAAACATTTAATCATTCTTGACCAAAACATCAAACGCATGTGTGATCCGAGTGCTATTTGGAAATAATATTCTGACCCAGAATGTTTAAATTTATAGCGACAGCAAAAATTTTAAGATTATAAAAAAGATTAAGCTAAGGTAATTCAGATTTGCAATCAAGATTTAAGACTGTGTTTATTCTGTTTGGTGTCAATTAAACGTATCTTCAAATCTTGGTGAGGCTTGTGTCAGAGGACATTTTCTTTATAGAACTATCAAACTAATAAAAGACATTGATTTGCTTCCAAATTTTTAGGCTCGGTTTTCGTAGCCTGGTAGCGATAGTATTGGGGCCAAACCTTGCTTTCAGGTTACATAATGGATAATACATCTTTTTTGTGTTTCTATATTTCTAGTTATATTTTTCTTATGTCGAACTGGTTCCCAGAAGCGCCTGTAGATGTCACTAAAATATCAGGAGTGGTCGTTCGTTTGCCACTGATCGCGGAGTTACAAACCAAAACTGCACACTAAGATTTATTTTATGGATTAGGAGCACCAAAACTCTGCACCTGCAGTTCCTGCATCACTTCTCTTTTTGCGCGATCATTATTTGACGGAAAAACCAAAATCTAACTTTGCTTAAGGTTTTAGCACTTTGAGATTTGATCCAAATCTAAAGTGCATTATAAAATAAATGTATTATTATTATTATTATAGGTCAGTGATTTGGACCGGTTAAACAGTGTTCCGCCCTACTGATCACGAGCAATTGATCAATACCACTTGAACCAAACGCTTCAGTGATCTGGACTCAGTTCGTCAGTGCTCTTCCGCTATTTGACCCTTGCTGCAAAATATAAAATTGATATCCACATTTAAAAGCTTCATATTGTGACTGGCCGCGAAAAATCCAGTGTCAATACCTAGTCTTAAATTCATTAGATTTAATAATAATGATCCAATTTTATTTCATTTATCATCTATTAATTGCGAACTTCTCAAACATCATCAATCATCATTTAGCACTTTGAGATTTGATCCACATGTAAAGTGCATTTTAAATTAAATGTATTATTATTTATTATTATTATTATTATTATCAAGCACAGCCATGACTGTGACGTGCATAGCGGGACTGGATGACGGGATGAGCAGATGGACATATTATGTAACACTGATGCTTTTAAGTAGGTCTGACGCGTGTGTGTGAGTGTGTGTGTGTGTGTGTGTGTGTGTGCTTGCTCGTACGGAGTGGGGCATCAACTCTTGACGCAGACGCTATCATTTAATTCAAATGTTGTTTCCCTTAGAATTGTTTTATGCCTAATTCCAAATCACTATAATTATTCCAGTCATTTTTGTAGATTGTCTATGCATCCATATGTCGGGACAAAATATCAAGATATATCGTATTTTTGCCTCAAAAATAATACTCTAGGGTGTAAAATAACTCGAATAACTCCAATGTTTAAGTTCTTTATCCTCCAATAGGAGGATATAAGAGGAGGATATCATTTGAGATCCAGCAATTTATATTAGGTGCTTTACATTAGACTCATGCCGTCACAGAGTGGGGATAAGATGATCAAAGAATATTTATGATAGGATGAAAGTAAGAGATAAAGTCATAATTCAGTTCAGCAGGTGTCATGGTGTTGAGTGTGGAGATCCAGTACATCGCTCTCCGATTGATTAATTTGGATAGGTTACCTCCCTTGGTTGGGACAGTCACATGTTCCTGTCCAATGAAGTGTAAAGTAGCTGTATGGCCGTGTTTGGCTTCTCAGTAATGTTTGGCCATGGCATATTGTCCATATTCCCTGTGCCGATGGCCATTTTGTGTACTTTCGATGCAATTTTTGAGTGCTCTCTTGGTTTGTCCAAAGTATGATTGTCACGAGGCAATAAGAGCCTGAAGACCATTATTATTGTTTTATGGTTCAAAGGTGGGAACAAGTTTGTCTCCGATGATTGCAATGCTATTTACACATTACTGCATCAAAACTGTAGCCATTATATGACATGATAATATTACAATGGCTATCATTATATACATTTGAGCACTTTTGATATTTGGAGTTTATTTGTTTATAAAACTTTTACTTATGTAACATTCAATGCTGGACTTTTACGATGTGGTTTTATTACAAAATGATCTGCATTCTTCCTTCACCGCCATTTTATATCAAAACAGACAAATACAATATCCGACTGAATACCTATCTAATATGCCTCACTGAACTTGCTCTTCATTTTTTTAGACTGATTAACCTATGTGTACATTATGTGCTAATAATTCAAAGATGATTATTCAATTATGACCTACCTGGATTTCCATTCTCATAGTCCTCATCCTTAACATGATTTATAGAGCATGTCTGTGTTTACATTTGTGAGGGAACACGATGAGCTAAAAGGAAACTCAATGCTTCTGTCAATAATCTCATTCAAAGACAAACAGCGAAAGCATCAAAGATCCATCCAGTGGTATAGCTGTAAACAGAATTTATGGTTTTTCATAAAATCTACAACTGCTGTTCACCTCGTGCTCTATGACAAGTTTGTCCGGTGTATGATTGTCACAGGGCAATGGGAGCCTGAAGACCACTGCTGTTGTGTTACCTGCTATATTATTATGGTTTTATGGTTCAAAGCTGGGAACAAGTTTGTCTCCGATGATGGTGCACTTTGAATGAATAGGGTGGGGGTTCCTCAGTGATCTCACGCAGTGATGGTTCCGCTTGCAGGATATGCCAATGTTTATTATGTCCCAAAGTTTATGGTGGCCCAGGTTGAACTCAGTAGAGATTGTTATTCTTTCTGGTGATGGAGATTTTGTTTTGGGTTTGAGTAGATCAGCTCTAGGAGTTGACAAAGCATGATCACATGCTGTTTGTTACAGTCAGGGGGTAGTTTCCTGCACTGAATCTAGATGTAATCTCTTCGGCTTTATAGTTGGATTCATCCAATTGCAAACAATTCCTCCTCAGATGTAAAAACTAACCATTGGGTATCTTTATTTGAAATGTCTTGGGTGGGTACTGTGGTGGTGGAGGACAGTTTGCTCGTCTGCTGTGCAGCTTCCAAGGCAATTCAGTTCATGTTTTGTTTCCTTCAGAAAGGATGGTATACGGAAGTCATGATGTCTTTTATGTGGGAGTCCACAAATTTGTATAATGGTTCTGGATTGGATGCCTGAAACAATGGGTCTTCGTGGGAAACCTACCCAAGTTACTCACTCAGAGAGAGATGTACTGGATAACCACGCCCAACACCATGACACCTGCTGGACCTGATGATGACTTTACCTAAAAAAATGTTTTCTCTGAACAGACTTCAAGCTCAAAAATCACACATTCACAACGCCACTTCCTGTTAATCTATTACTTCCATCCTATTATGCTTACTCTTTGATGAATCTTCTCTTAAATCCTAGCTCCCCAGGCGCTTCAAAGGGGTCGCCCGCTGCTCCCTCAGGCATGGGTCAAATGCCGAGAAATAATTTCACTATGTTGTACTGTGTATGACTGTATGTGATCAATAACAAATTTCTTCTTCTTCTTCTTCTTCTTCTTATCCTCACCTTGTGATACAATGAGCCCACCTTGAAGCACTGAATATAAATTGCTGGATTTCAAATTATATCCTCCTCTCATACTCTCCTATTGCTCAGAAGAAGGTTCCATAAGCCAAAACGGTAGCAGAAATTCACTTGCATGGCTGGTTTTTTGTTAGTGCCACCATTTTTTCCTACTATTTTATGAACTTAACATGTTTTGGTTTAGCAAACATACTTACAGTAGAGGAAGACGTGTTTACTCCCACCATACTATTAATAGACTAGAGTATATTTGCCTATATCAGACACATGGAGCACGCAAGGAGCTTCTCTTCAAAAACAGAGACATTGAGAAAGAATTCTGTAATGCTGCAGACCTGGAGGTCATATAGTCATATAGACTTTAAGTTTGCCTCTAGTGGGTAGAGCAGTTTTCTCTCATTCCCAAGCCCTTGACGCAGCAACCTGTGGGTCCTTGAGCAAGACCCTGAAACCTCAGCAACCTGGGCAATTCTGAGGGGCCACCCACTGCTCCCTCAGGGATGGGTTAAATGTATTGAGATAAATGTCACAACATTTAATGTATGTATATACTGTGTAAAGTGATAAATAAAGGATCAATTATTATTATGACTTTGAATGTAACTGTATAATAACTTGCAGTTTACGTGACGTTGGAAATATTTTAGGATTCCACGGGTTTCTCAATATCGTCAGACTTTAATTGTAAAACAAACATACAACGATCTCAGTTTCTGTAATACATGAAACTGTTAAAAATGGAATTTGCCCCAACCAGTTGGAATAGTGCAATGCTATTTACACATTACTGCATCACAAATGTAGCCATTATATGGCACGATAATATTACAATGGCTATCATTATATACATTTGAGCACTTTTGATATTTGGATTTTATTTGTTTATAAAACTTTTACTGATGTGACATTCAATGCTGGACTTTAACGATGCGTAAACAGAATGTATGTTTTTTTATAAAATCTAGTTGCTGTTCACCTCGTGCTCTATGACAAGTACCATCCTTTTTCTACACACCCATTTAGTCCTATTCAAACAAAAAGAGCCATGATTTTCTACCTTTGTCTCATTAAACAGTTAATAAACAGATACAGTCTTTTCAGTAGTAGCAGGAATCTCAGTGAGAATATTGTGTAGTCAATTTTATTGCAGTTGTAAATTAGATACGGCTATACTTTCACTTAGGGTTCATTTGTAGGATATGATTTTATCCCTTTATATTTTTTTAAATCCTAAATAGAATATGTGTAACAACCCTTAATGTATGATTCTAAAACACATAAAATGGATATAAACTCAAACCCATAATGAAAGAGAGTGAGGAAAAGATCCTGGCAGGGCTGTGGAGGGGGTGAAGCATGTCACACTCAAAAGGGATACACAAAAATCCCTCTCCAAAGAGGAAAGTAACTGAGCGACCTTGCTATGTTTACAGCTCCCAGTAAGAGGAACCAGTGAAAAGTTAAACAGTATTATCAGGCCATGACTGTCTGATCATCGCAACATGTTTTGCAATATTTGTTGCTATGCAGAGCGAGTAGAAGTCATAAAGGCAACCGCAGAAAAGGTTCCATAGGCTGTCCAAAGGAGAGGTGATTTATACTTATTTATATTGTATTAAAGAGGGGGAAACTATCCCATTGGTACATATTTACATTCACAATATAAATAGATGTACTGCATAGGGAGTATTGTATTGTTGTAGGAAGAATTTTTAAAGTCTATGTTAGGATGAAGGGAATTTCACACCATTCTTCAAGACAGATACGCTCAATGTTTTCAAAGTAGGCTTCTTGTGACTACACAAGATCCCCCAGTCGTTGAGTGCATTTATCCAGGAAGCCACTCTCAGTACCTGCTCTTCCTCTTCATCACCTTCTCTCTGTCTTTTTCTCTCTGCCTCCTCTGGTCCTCTGTTACTTGTTTTCCCAAAGCTGAGAGTAGATTTTCTCACCCTTTCCATTTTCATCTGTGTGAGTGCAGAAAATTAAAAAAAAAGATCAGTTGATTTTTATATGCTAATGTTACCGGCCTCCAAGTTTCTTATGAAAAATAAAATAAATAGAGGAATCTCATTTCAGCATGTATTTCAACCTTTTACATAAACCAAACAGAAATAAAATCAACATCTCAATTGTATGAAGATTAGCAGTGTGATGTTTATTTGCATTAATGTCAATGCAATCAAACCTCATATCATGTTGATTATATCATGAACATACAAGTCAAGCGGCCTCATGATGGACAAACATGCATCACGTCGACCGCACAAGATCTATTAGTCAGATAATGTCTGGTGGAAAAAGGAGTTGGCATACAAACAGTCCTCTTGGCAGCTTCTGTATTTACTTCTATCACGCATCAGCTGCCTCTGTTTTGTGAGCAGAGACACAAACAGCAGTGGGGGTAAGATTATTCTCTCCAGCCACCCAAGCACTGATATTGCGCAATATCTTTGCAGCCCTTAAGTAGATGCCATAAAAGAAAAAAAACAGAAGACCAAATCGCAATGATTAGCATGGCCACGTGTACTTTGGTCTTCAGTTTCAACATTAAATCTTTTTAATTTAGTGCCAAATCACAAAGGTTATCGAAAGAATCAAGACCTTGCTAATTATTCTAATGCCCAACATATTCCTAAATGGGTAAGCATTTGGTCAAAAGCTGCCTGGCAGAAACCTCAGAGCACACCCAGTCTCTCAGGCAGGCAGTAATCTTGCCTTAATTAGTTGAGAAAAATTGAGAGACAGAGCTTTCCTTTTTTTGGCAGCAGCTTGTGCAGATTCTGGGACGGAGATTATGCCAGCTGACATGACATTTGGCAACAGACATTGTATCATGCCATTTACAAGGCCCCAATTCATGACAGGACCAACAAACACACGGACACACAATTGTATTTACACTAACATTCTCACAGAAGCTATGCCTGGGTTGCATGTTATTGGACTGTGAGAGGAAGCTGTAACACCCCTTGGGAGTCAATACAATCCCAAGGAGACCATGCAAATGCCACACAGGAAGGCCCCGGGCTCAAAGGTCCGAATTTAAGCCTAGAATCTTCTTGCTGTGAGGTGGCAGGGCTATCCACCATGCCACTGTGATTCCAAAGAGAGGGAGAGACATAGAGACTTCGACTTTAACACACCTTTAGTTAATTAACCTTTATTTAGTGAACCTTCAATTAGGGAACCGTGAAAATCAACATCAACATCGACAACACCTGATAGGAAAGAGAGGGAGGGACTGAGCGAGCGAGAGAGATCACTATTATTCAATCTTAGTATTAGGTGTTAAAGGTAAGAGGCTTTCGACTCAGAATTCAGTGAAGGAGGAGGGTTGACTTCCTGAACATCTTGTAATCTTGACTGAATACTCTTTATACTACTACAATAACTCTATAATACAGAGTATTGATCATAAATTGTATGATAATACTACTACTAATAATAACAATTTAAGAATATTTTTCTTTTAATTGGTTGGCATTTATTGTTAATAATGCTGAGGTGAATATATACAAACACACAGATCAGAAAAGCCTAATTACGCGAGGCATTTTGAAACAAATATGTCAGGGGGAAATCAAAAATCGTCTTAAATTCATGCTCCAAATGATCTCTCCTCCGTTCTCGTGTCTCTGGAGAAGTTCCTCTGAATGACATCCAGCCTGACTCTCCCTCCATCACGCTGGGTGTGGGCGGGGCTTCAGACCGGGGCTGGTCTGGGATTCTCTGGCCCCGCCCCTCTGGATCAGAGCGGATTGGAGAGGGGTTGTGTGTTTATTCACGCCGACCAAAGCAGCATGAGGACCTGAGTGCCGTCAGCTGAGTAAGCCAGTTATACCGGTCAAAGTGGATTTCAGCACGACCAGGAGAGAGAGGGGGAGAGTGGAAACTCAGTCAGCTGCTGGTAAGACTCAATTTTACTTCTCTATCAGAGAAAGCATAACTCATGGTCACATCAGGACCCTGCGGTGTCACCAGACCGTCAGATGCGACCTCTGCGCTCACTGGACGGTGATGGATGATAGACGAGGCCGATGGTCAGATTATGTGTCCACCGACCATATACTGTTTTTTGAAAGTCACCCCATGCAGTTTGGATTTGTAAGAAAAATATTTAGATAATGTTGATACGTGTAAAACACCTTTCAGAAAAACAAAGTTTCACGACTAAACATGTCAAAAATGTTTAACTTTAGACTTTAGTGTCCCCAAGGGGAAATTCTGTTCCAAAGTATTGAATGCTGCATGTCAGATAACAGTGATATAAACAAGTATACAATGACAGAGAAAAATCTAAACAAGAGGAAAAAGGATTTAAAAAAATAATGGTTATTAATTCCCAGGTGATAATATGGGTTCCACTGAGTATTAAGTAATTATGTGGGTCAAACTTCATGACATTACTTAGGTTGATATAATTTATTAAGGATGAATCAACTTAATAACCAGCAATTATTTTTGCAGTGGTAGAATTACCCTACTAAATGGAGATTTTCGAACCAGAATTTATTAAGATGGTCTTACAGATTTTTTTTAGCGGTGAAAGTAACCTGTTAGATCATGTTTAAAACTTTGCATTATTTAATCTTACTGAACAGTAACAGAAATGTAAGTTTCACTGAAATATGCATCAAGGGTGGACAAATAACAAGACAAACAAAAGTGGAAACTATCATTTCGGTTTATGCACACTCGAATCTTCTTTCGGCTGTTCGTTTTAGGGCAATCCGCTACAGCGGCACAGCGGATCGTCTCTATCCATCTAGCCCTGTCCCCCGCATCTACATCTGCCACACCAATCAACAGCATGTCCTCTCTGACCACATCAAGACTCGACTGAATCTTGTAAAAGCTAAATTGTTGAATTTCATGCAAATCCTACATGTTGTAATCATGTTTATCTTGCCAACATGATAAACATTGTTATTTAAAACTAAATAACTTTTACGTTCACAGGCAACAAATTTAATTTTTTGAGTGTATAAATTGTGTAAATATGCTTCATTATTCTATTTATGAAGATCCGTACTTTGTTGAAATACCCATACCGACAAATTTTCAAAAAAAATGTTTACAAACAATGCATCTGTCAATATTAAGAAAATAATCAGCTGCTTGATCCACTCCTCTCTATGGACCCACTCAAAAATTAATGGGGTAATTTCTGATTCAAGACCCATCCTACCACTATGTTTCATGGAAATCTGTTTAGTAGTTTTTATATAATCCTGCCAAGAATCCAACAAACAGACATGAGTATAAACTTTACCTATTTTTGAACGCACTGATGTAACCCCGAATTTAGCAGCCTATGGTGGTAGTTACGGATTCCAGCTCGGCTGAAGGGCATCCGATGAGAACAAAATGACCACGAATACAACGTTCTCTGGTATTATCCTTTATTCCTTGTGCCATCACAAATAATGGTCTTGTTGATATCCTGGTCTGGCCCACAGGGCTGGTGGTTCATATTCTCTCCTAGCATTTTAATGATGACATCACAGGCAGGATCAGGTGCCTCCCTCCCTGTGGTCAAGGGAAAAAGGGAATAGTAATTATCAAAGGAGCACTTGCTAAGTCAGTCTGGTCAGCCACCTCCAGATTTACCGGCGAAAGGTGCCAATCAGTGAAGGGCAGGGGCTTAGACCTGACCGTGACCCTCATTTTAGTATTGCAATGCCAGGGGCTCTATGATCTGGGGTACTGGACTTATGTAGGCGTCACTCCCAGATCTGATAAGTAAGATGAAGGACCTCCCAAATATATATGCAAGTTGTTGCCACCTGCATCTGTCAGCAGCTCCATTTCCAAGTAGGTGTCTTTGGGGGGCCATCATTGTGTCAGTGGCTTTCGTGAGAACTTTACAGCTTTCTGCTGGCTGATCAGTAAAGAGAACCTCTTCTGGAGAACGAACAAGTGGTTGCAGGGGGGTCATTAGCCTTGTAATCTGCCTTACCACTGACCTGATTGTTTACATTTCATGGTGTGCTGGTAAGTACCTGTTCTCGCATGTCGGGCAACACAACTTCAGGCTACTTTCCCCAGGTCTCCCCACCCTGGTACTGGGTTGTGGGGTCCTGCAACTACTGGCTATCATGACCAAGCCACTGCCCGTACTGACGAGGCTGGTGGTGCACGCTTCTGTATGCTCCCCTGTAGTAAGTCCTGCACTGATTCCCAGAGGGTTCTGAACCCCTTTTGAAGTAACACGCAGATCTCAGTGTCCAAGGATTTTCTCGCCTCACCATTCCACATCCACACTCCCATTGTGGGTACGAAATAATTGGTTTTAATATGGGCAACAGGCAATGCTTTCTTGATCTTAGAGGGGTGTAGTACAATCAAGTGGTCCGGCATACAGTCGGTTGATGAGTTGACATTGTCGTGTCCTGCTGTGTCAACGACACAGGCTATGACTATGTCCGTGATTTACTCATACTTTTGCAATTATAGCATAAGGAATCCCACAATACAGAATTAAATCATATAAGAATAACATTTCTCTTTCTGTTTTGCTCTAAATTAAGCCATACTGTATATCCAGTTTGACTGCTGACTGATGTGTAGGTTACTTCAGCAAAGGAGGATGATGATGCTGGGTTTCAGTGGTGTAATGGGATTTCCATGGTCATGATCTGTTCCTCCACCACAGACCTTTAGTCAGGTTAGGTCTAGGCCATCTGCCTTTATGGCACAAAGCCGATCAATTCAATACAGCATTGCATTGCGGTTTTTAGGTGCCTGCAGCTTACTAACTGCTTCCACTGTTGGTCCTGCTGTGGCTTTTTGTAGTTAGTGTGGGGCATTGAAGGCTAATATTTAGAGGTACACAGCCTAATTATAGTATAAACTGCATCTAACATCACTTTGATAGTTTTTGACTTTAAAGGGTTGATTCTGAGTATTGCATATCAGCTTGATTAGATCAAAAAGGCAGTGCTGGCTTGGACTTTTTTTCAATACCTGTACAGGCTTACATGTTAAACATTAATCCATAATAAATGACAAATACATATCTTTATATGCACTGACTTGAATAGAACCTTCAAATGTCATCACTTAACTAGTGCAAATAGACTGTCTGCATTACCCATTTAAATTACTAGTTTGTAAAGCAAGGATTTCCTAATTCACTGTCATTACATTTAAAGCAAAATTAAGTGCAATGACCTTCTTTCAAGATAAAATTGACACCATCAACAGCAACCTGACTCCCACCACCCCAGTCTCCATCCCCCCACCTCAATCCCTATCCTTTACCGCTCAGCCTCTTTTTCAGTTCTCCCCTGTGTCTCGTCTCACCCTATCCCAAATACACATCTGGCATGAAAAGCTGTTTTCAGGACTTAATCCTGAAAACAGCTGGAACTTTCAGCCCATCTCCAACCTCCCACTCCTGTCAAAACTACAAAAATACTGGAACTTGTCGTTGCTTCACAACTCATATCCCACCTATATTCCAACAAACTGTTTCAACCATTTCAGTCAAGATTCCGTACACGGCACAGCACTTAATCAGCCCTCCTCAAAGTCACAAACGACCTCCTCCTGTCCGCAGACTCTAGCCACCTCAACATCCTCATCCTCCCCGACTTCACCGCTGCCTTCTACGACGTCATCCACACCATCCTTCTCTCCCGCTCACCATGTTCAAATCACTTCTCAAGACCCACCTTTCCAGATCTGCTTTTAATTATTAGTCAATGTGTGATTTTTATTGCTGCTGTTATTTTTATTTGATCTCTTTATGTTTTGAAACCTGATTTTGATTTTACTTGTTTCTCATGTACCTGTAAAGCAAGTGTTTAAGAAAAGCTCTCTATAAAAAAATGTATTGTTATTATTTTTATTATTTTTGTTATAGAATGTCTGCATTACCCTATTTAAAGGGCGCATGCACCTTCACAGGCAACAACAACAACTTTCACATTTTTGTGAACGTCTCTTTATGTACCAACACTTACTGGTGGTATAAAACCCGTAACTCCCCACCAGCCAGTTAGAACTGAACAAGCCCCTTGGATGAATGGTGAAGCACCTTCAAGCCAAAACAGAGGGGCAGTTGCTTTGGATTCAACCCACTACTATTACCATGGCCTGGATAAATGAGAATTTTCACAGAGCTATTTAAGTGGCTAGTTTGTAATGCAACCATTTCCTAAGTCACACATGATCTGTGTTTAACAGAAATGTTGTTCTTCATGGTACAAAGGAGAGTTGTCATCTGAAATTTGACATATATGTACTTAAAGTAAGTGTAGAGCATAGAGCCATTATTATCTAACCACTGGCATGTGATGTGAATAACACTGATTATCTCATTACAGTGGCACCTGCCCATGGGTGGGATATTTTAGTAAACAGCAAGTGAACATTTTGTCATCAAAGTTGATGTGTTGGAAACATGAAAATTGGCAAGTGTAATGACCTTTATGACACTGACAAGAGCTAAAACTGTGATGGCTGGATGACTGATGAGCATCTACAGAACTGCAGGTTTTTTGGGGGTTCCAGGTCTGTAGTGGTTCGTACCCACTGGGAAATATGAACACATTGATGTATGTGTTTAAGAAAGGCTAGCCTATTTTGCCCACTTGCAGAGAAGAGCTACTGTTTCAGAAATTGCTAAAAAGCCTTATGATGCCTCTGATAGAAAGGTGTCAAAGCAAACAGTCACTAAAAGAACTTGACTAAAAAGTAGGGAAAAAGGTGGCTTGGTCGGATGAATCACACTTGCTTTTACATTATTATTATTATTATGTGAATGGTTGGTTGCATTTTTTACCTGGGGAATAGATGGGGCAAAGATGCATTGTGGGACGAAGGCAGGCATCAGGAGGTATATTGATGGTTTTGGAAATGTTTGTCCTTGAAATCTTGGGTGCTATCGTTCATGTGGACATTACTTTGACAAGAACAACCAACTGACAAATGTTACAGTACAAGCACACCCCTTCATGGAATTGGGTATCCCTAAAGCCTGCGTCCTCTTTTCACAGGTAAATGCTTCCTACAAAACAGCAAAAATGGTTCAGTGACAGTTTGAGGAACCCAATGAGTTCAAGGAACTTGTGATATTCACGATCTCGATCCGGATCTGTGGGATGTGCTGGACAAACAAGTCTAATCCAAAGAGGTTCCAACTCACAACTTAAGGGACTTAAAGGATCTCCAGCTTGTCTTGGTGCCAGATACCATAGCACATCGTCAGAGGTCTTGTAGAGTTCATTACCTGCCGGGGTCAGAGCTGTTTTGGTGCCAAAGGGGGCTGATAAGTGTCCGTTTTTATATATTGTTTAGTTCTTTGTTTTTGAGTCTTGAATGCTATCTGCACGCGGATATCTTCAGCCAAGTTTTGAGTGAAAAAATGTATTTAATGGAGCAAAAGATGGAGAACTGAAAACACCAGAGAACCAAACAACTTTTATTACAGACTTTTTCTTACAATCTTACCTGTGTCAGTAAATCCACCCCTACGCTCGGATTGGATTTACCGACTAGTCTAAATCGCACTTGGAGAATTTAAAATTTGTTCTGCCTTTCCCGCGACATGTGTTACGGTAGCGTTGTAGGATAATTTTAACCCCAACAGCTTCTCCTGAGGGTGAAAATACATCTGATATGGCGGTCTTTAAGGCTAACGTGTTAATTTCCCTGTCTTGAAGTTTAATATAACATTTTAAATTAAGTGTTCTGGACTGTAAGACATTTCAAAATGATCTAACTTGCAAAACTGAGGTCTCTGCTGCCTTGAAAATGTGAGTTAATTCCAGTTTGTTTCAGGTCTAAGATTAATGCTCTCAAAGATAAATTATCCTCAGTTGGCCACTAATACATTGAATTTTAAGTTGTGAAAGTTACCTTTTGATCTTTTGGTGCTCCAAACTACAGAACTTTTAAAACTCATTCAAACAAATACATTTCTGCACTGTTATAACTCACAGTTTTAAAACATATTTCAAACTTAAAAAAGAAGAAAATGTGTCTGATTTTATTGTTGTCGTATAAACAGACATTTTATTGTCTTTGGATATTCCAAATTAGACAAACTTTTCCGATTATGACCTGTGAGTTATGCCAATATTATTCAGACACTGGGCGAGAGCGGGGATTACTCACCAGTTCATCACAGTGCAGACACATAGAGACAGAAAATCATTCATGCTCACATTCACTCCTACGAGCCATTTAGGGTCGACAATTCACCTATATTGTTGTTGTTATTGTTTTGAACTTTTTTTTTTGTTCAAAGTCAAATTCCTTGATAACTTATTCTTCATAAACCCCTTGCCTACATGCCCATACTTTTCTGTTCACTTTTTTCATTCAACTGATAACTTAAATGTTCATTGGACATGCAGAGATATGACAAAAGATTCAAGAAGTTGAGACTGTGAATTCCTGCTTGTTGAACGTTTTGTAAACTTTTAACAGTTCAGTTGAAAATATAAAACTTGTCAGAAGACTTTGAGTAGAGGAGAAGAAGTCAGTGAACTTAGTGTAACTAAATGGGGCTGTCATGTTTTATCATGTGATTTGTCAATGCCCTGATTAGCACTTTAAGAAAGAGAAAAGCCTTAGAATGATCACAGAGCTGATTGTCAAACGTTTTTTTTTACAGTGCTGGGAGATGTTTAGACTTCCATTGTGAGCTTGAGTACAGGTCAAGGTCTGGTAGGAACGCTATGCATCTGGAACCTCTTTTGCATCTACTTCTTCTTATATTGCACAAATACTTGTGCCCGACTGAGCAAATTCTAATTTACATTATCTGACTGTCAGTTGAGGAAGTATGAGACACATTTCTGTCATACTAAAACAGATTTAGTATTTTCTATTTTTGGATGTATGTAAAGTTGAAATGCAGTGATGTGGAGCTAATAAATTACAATATATTATGTAGTTTTATGCCCTTACAGAAGTGTAAACCAGGACTGTGTTCAGTATGCAACACTAACAAAACCTGTAGATCGTTTTTTAATAATGTTCGTATGGGTTGCCATTTGTAAAGTAGAACATGCTGATGGTAGCAGCAACTCTTTGCCACATTTAGATCCAAACAACATTCAAGACACTTTTTTGTATGACATTTAAAGCAGTTTTTATTGAATTTAGACATATTTATCTTCCTAGGAAATAAATGTGAAATAAAATGTCTAAATATTAAATATAAATGTATATATATTTCTTCTGAATGTTAAATCGAAATCGAAATGTTGATCGTAAATGTTCAGAACCAAAAAAAATATTCAGTTGAAATACAAATTTACAGCGACATCAGTGATAGCACCAAAATAAAAGCTTGATGAAGAAAACCACCCGTGGCGAATGCGGGCCCATTTTGCATCGATGTGGTTTCTGAAATAGTTCTGGGCCAGTGCCTAACATCAAACCAATTCTTAGCTTTGTCCCCGCAGAAAGAAAAAGAAATGGCTCCGGGCCTTTAAAATGGATGTTTAAGAGGCAACCGAAAGCTCTTTCTTGTTTGTTGAAACTTTATTCAATTGATTAAAACACGAGGAATACAATTAATACCAAGAAAAGAATACTGAAATACATTAGAAATAATACAAAAGAACAAAGAAAGGGGTACATCATCCTAAAAACAATGTTTAAGAGCTACAAAAAGCTTACTGGATTTAAAGCAGGAAGCAGTGACATCAAAGAAAAGGGGAGGTTGTTTTTTTAGCAACCTGCGTGAGCAAAAGTTGCGTCTACCTGAAGAACCAAATGTACATGTTTTTAGGTTCTTCAGGTAGACGCAATGTTCGCTCGGAAGTGGTTTTATTCATCCAACTTTTATACTGGTACTTCCGCTGACGTCAGTGTAAATTTGGATTTTAGCTAAATATAAAAATTTTTTGCAAAACATCTAGGTTCAATATTTAGATTCAAATATAATCTTTAGATTCAACATATAGCTATAGATTTAATGTTAAGATTTAATATTTAGATTTAGATTTAACAGTCAGACCTAACATTTATGTTTATATTCCCATTTTATGTTTATTTAATAGAAACATATTTCCTAGAAAGATAAATGTATGATTAAATTTGTAAATATTGTTGTAAATGTGACAAAAAAGTGACAAAAAATGTGATACTGCTTTTAAAATGTTGTTTGGAGTTAAATGCGGCAAAAAGTTGCCTTTAAAATTAGCATGTGCCACTTTACAAATGGCGCCCCATACATTACGCCATTTTGTTCCAAATCGTAATGAGTCAACTCCATCAGTTGCTCACAGCGAGACCAATGATGGTGGCTAATGACGTGACCGTGTTTGGACTCCTGGGACATCTTGTCCTGCTACTATGGTACAGTCATTTCTGAATATTTTTCAATCCATGCTGGCCCTGATTTCCTCATTTTCAATCATATGCTGTATATTCATCAGCATTAATAAGAAGAATTAGAACCAGAAGAAATTGTTCAATAAGGTTAACAAACATAACTTGATGACTTCTCATGTCATAGTTGAAATCAGCTCTTAGAAACAGAGGTGCTATTGCCCTTCTGGTGTAGTGCTCAGCGGAGGTTATCAGTGTTCTTTAGGGTGTTGTCACCCTGCATGAGGAAGAAACACCTTGTGCAACCACGCCCAAGGGCTTCATCATGCTTCACCGCTTCCATATGTACTTGTTGCCCTGCACATGTTCTCCTCACACTGTGACATTGAGAGGCTACCAATGGAAAAGTCTTGAAATATTCATAATCACGAGTGTGAATTTAGAGTCAGGGTCAAACTCATCTGCCTCGTTATAAGCAGTGGACATGTGGGTCTGCAGTCCTCTAAAAAGTCCTCGATTTACTGGCAAAACAGTATCATTAAGAATCCAGACCAGAGGCTGAGATCTCCAGAAGGAAAAATAAAAAATAAAGTATTCAAATGTTAAAGGTGCTTAGAATGTTCTTAGAATTTAAAATGCATGATGTGTATGCATCATGCACTTTAAATGTAAAATACCAACCGATACAATGTGTAAGGGAAGAGCTTTCTACTGCTGGGCAGCACTTTCCCAGCTTAGCAGATTATTCAGTTTGTGCTACTGGTTACGTAAGAGGGCTATATGCAGCAGGAGGCTAATCCAGTGCCTTGACCTTAATGCCAATTATCAGATCATGGTGATGATATTCAAGTAAATTTACAATAAAGAAGAGTTGATGACGGACAGGACCGTGGTGAACATCTTTGTGATATTGACAAACCTGCTGGGACAACACAAGGAGTTCAGGAGCACAACCAGTATGGAGAACAGACACAGTGACTGGAAGATTATGAAACACAGGTGACAGTGAGGATGAAACCACCAGATGCAGGAGGAAACAATCAAGGAAAAAAGCAAATTAACTAAATCCACAGTGGAAAATAAAGCGCTACACAAGTACAGGAAACATAAGTACCACGCTAGTGTTTTGACAGACAAAGCGAAGGCAGGAAACCTCGGAAGGTAACATGAAGCAACAGAAAGCAAAAGCCATTCGGCTTAACAAATGCAAGATCAAGATGAGAAATTTGGAAACAAGATGACAAAAAAAGAAACACCAATAAGAATGGATGATACACAGTAAAACAAGAAGATAGAGATTTGATAAAGTAATAATTGAGATGGTGAAGCAAGAAATAGTTTGCATAATAGAATAAATCAGTAACACCAAAAGGAAATAAAAATATAAAACAAAATAGAAGGAAAAAGGCGAAACACCAGAAATCAGAAAACGGTTTATTTACAAGTAAATCACACTTACAAGGAATCAAATCAGGGTTTTATTCATTAGATAGAAAACATTCTCTCCTGAATTTCATTATTCCTCCCAAACTCACTTTGGGCAAGCAAAGATTTGTTAAACTGGTAACCACAGTTTGGGTGGTCACAATAAGAAGAGAGAGGACGATCACAGTGGTAGGAAACCACAGGAGGGGCGGGGGGCATGAAATAAGAAAGAATTTGAGTCACGAAACCAAGGTAGGAACCAATGTGGATCAGCATGAAAACATAATTAACTACCAACGAGGTGTGAGTTCAGGCAATGTTAGGTCTGTGGGACAGAAGGAGACTGTTTGTTTTGGACCCCGATCCTCCAAGAGGAGGGTGTTAAGTCTGGTTCTTGATTTTGAAGAACACAATTTCTCTGTTTTGATACATGGAAATAGGAATCAAACTGTGAAACATTTAGTATTCTGTCAGATGGTCTTGCCTTGTGCTGCATGCACAAGGCATTTCTATTCCGATGAACCATTTCTATTCATCAAGAATTATTTGTACTGAAGTCAATTTCATTCATCAGCCTTCTCGAACAGTGTGAGAGTGTGAACATGCATCATCTATAAAATGTCAATTTTTCAATTGGCAGCTGCAGTTCATCATCAGTAACTGGAACAAAAGAGAGCGAGCATGTGAGGCCATGCCAGCTATTTCTTTACGCCGATGCATCATCGGCTCCCCCATCTATGCAACCTTCATATCATGCCCCTCCTCCTTGACTCTCCCACGAGGTCAGAGATGAAAGTTCATGCCAAGTAATGACTCAAACATCTGCACATAGCCAGGGAAAAGCAGACTTCAGGGAGGCTAACCAGCTCCCCCACTGTGTGAGTATGCGCTGTGGAGGCAAAAGCCTGAACTCAGATTATGTAATCAGCTATGTGCCAGCTGGTAGAGACATAAAGGAGGTTTGTTTTAATCTGTAGTGAGATGGAATGCCTTCTCTGAGTATTTTTTTTTTCAGTTCATCTCATTTACCATTTTGTCAGAAGATTTAATGATTTATCGTGTCTTCTTTAGGACATTCGAGGAAATTTAATTTTTACTTTTTGTTTACATTTGGACATGGCTGATTTTAATGTGGGCTTGCTCACATTCACCTGTGCAGGAACCATCCTCATCAGGAAACATCTTCATCCCTCTGTGTCCTTGTATACGCATTTTCTACTTTTCTCTTGTTCAACTGTGCATGGCAGTTTTTTAAATGTCCTCTTCACAATGTTTATTAACATGCTTTAAATTAGTTGCAGTGTTAGTAGAAATATGACACACTCTCAAGAGGGTGTGTAAAAGAATTGTCACTTGCTATAAGGCATTTTCACCTGTCATGCAGGCAAGTTGTGACTCAATACAAAACATATATTTCTGTTCAGTGGTTGCTTCTTGTCTGTTTTGTTTGGAACACATTCGTCCTAATTCTCACCTTTCTTTGTTTTTTGTTTGCATTTACTGTCTCTATCCAGCGACCAAAGCTGTGGTGCCACAATGAAGAAAGTCGTAGCAGTTCTCATGCTGTTGTTTCTGCTCGTCCTCTTGCCACATATAAAGGGGAAACGTAAGCAGCCATTTAAACCCATTCTCAATATCTCATTATTATCTGAAAAAGACGCTCTGTTTTAGTAAATAATGGTGTTGTTTATGCTGGGAGATATTTTTTGGAATATCCTCATTCACATATTCATTCATTCATTCATTATCTACCGCTTATCCTGTTCAGGGTCACGGGGGGCTGGAGCATATCCCAGCTGACATTGGGCGAGAGGCGGGGTACACCCTGGACAAGTCGCCACTTCATCGTAGGGCTGACACATAGAGACATACAACCACACACACTCACACTCACGCATACAGGCAATTTTAGTGTCAACAATTCACCCATGCAGACACAGGGAAAACATGCAAATTCTGCACAAAAACGCCGGCAGACAGTGATGCGAACCCTGTACCTCCTTGCTGTTAGGCAGCAGCGCTCACCATTGCGCCACCGTGCAGGCCAATTCACATATTGTAATTTTTATATTTTTCTTGTAATTCATAATGTATTTTTTATTTTCTCTTATATCAATATGCCTTTAGGCTTCAGCTCGCCAGCCAAGCCGTCATTGATCAGATGTCGTTCTCCTGAAAAAGAGACCTTCACCTGCTGGTGGGAGCCAGGCTCTGATGGGGGACTGCCCACCACCTTTGCCCTGTATTATCGCAAAGAAAAGTGAGTGGCTTCTACTGTCATGCAGTAACAACTAGGGATGCACCGATACCAGCTATTGTCAGACCAAATATAAATTAGGAGTAGATATATTTCAGTGTTTAAAGATACAGAAACACATACCTAATAAAAAACACAACAGTTTGCTTTCAAATCATGTTTTATTTTCATCAGACGTTACTATTGAGCCATTAATTGCGAGCAGAGGTGCAACGATTTACTCAGTGGGCTTTGATAAGCTGAGAAGACAATGAAATCTCATATTATATACAACCAATAATGGCCGATCATCAAAAGCAAAACGCCAGGTAATTGTTACTGGAAAATGTCTATATTATCACAATAATAAAGTAATGATGGTGATGGAAATTCTATTACAGACATTCTAAACCTTTCCTTTTTCTGCATCTCCTTTGGAAAACAAGACAAGGGGGAATCTACTTGAAATCTATGAGATTAAAACCATTAAATATATCACTTCTGCCATAAGCCCCGGGAGGCTGAGGACATACATAACGAAGTGAACGTAATATATGCAGATGCTCACTCCATGTTTCAGAAATCAACTGTACTACAACAAAGACATGTCCCCCTACTCCCAGTAGTGCTCAATAAAGCAACCAGAACCAGTGGGGGCCACGCATTCATATGCAGCCTGTCAGCAAAGTCATTTTCAATGTTTGCATGAAAACAACATGGAGACAAGGCAAACCTGCAGCAGGAAAGTTGGCTTCATTTTGATAACCTACTAGGAAACTGAGAGTGTGAACCGTCATATGTGCTATAGAATTAAACTACCTTGAGTTGACTTGGAAATCGATTACAAACATATCATCCAAAACATCGTCCAAACACAGCTGTTGTCCACTGTTGTTTTTTTATCTATCCCGGTTTGTCCCTCACATGTATTCACACACAGCTTAGAAGAAAATAGAAAATTAAATATAGAAGCTGTTATTTGTAAAGGTAACAAAATGTGATTACATGCTTTCCACTCTGCTGCAGCTCTGAGACATTGTACGAGTGTCCTGACTACCACACAGCCGGAAAGAACTCCTGTTTCTTCAATAAGAACAACACGTCCATCTGGGTCAATTACAACATCTCTGTGGTGGCTACCAACGCTCTGGGCAGCACCTTCTCCGACCCCATGGACATAGATGTGGCCTACATCGGTGAGAGAATGTGTCCTACTTTCTTTTATTGTGTATGAATTTTATATTCAAGGGACAATTCATGCATGTGGATTTTAAATAGTACACGATATACTTAGCTCCTATTGTACCTAAGTGTACTGTGTGTAGTTGTAGTCAATGACACGGATACACTTTAATCAGTTCTTGGTTTAATGGTGATATTGCCTTTGGAATTTTTATTTTATTGTGAGTAACGATGAAAATCAGATTTTTGTTTCATTTGTTGTAATTAATAGAAATGTATTATTATTATTATTATTATTTTCAAGGCATTCACATTCCCAATACATTATTTTTCGAATAAGACCTAGAAATTTCCTACCGTTTGTTTTTTTCCTTTTATTTGGGCTTACATGAGTCTATAAATCCTGTGAAAATACCAATGCATTGTCTGTGTAGCCAACCTTTATTACATCTTTTCTGTCTGTCTAAAACTGTTAAAATGTATAAAAAAAAAACATTTCTCTAGCAATGATTGACATTTTTTTTTCTTCATAGCAGTTTATTTTGAGTCAATGCCATAAACTCTTTCTGTCAGCTGAAAACAATAACCAGAACACCGAGTACATATTAGGCTGAAAATAGTCTACCATTTTCTTCTCTTTCAGTGATATTTTGCTAATATCTAATGGGCCCTACTCTTTAAGGGTTTTACTGAGCAATTTTATGAAAGCTGTAGGGGAAAAACCACAGTTAAGAAAAGAAAGTGTTCAAATCAAAAAAAAAAAAGAGGAATGTCAAGACTTTCTTTTTCTCGGACATTTGATTAAATAGAAATGCTGTGCAGATCTTCTTTGTTTCATAGTCCAACATATTTAAATATTGTGTGAGCTATTGACTCTTATTCTGTTCTGGCATGCTACTAGATGACTCATCATCCTAAATAACTTTACACCAATAGCATTTTAACACTTAAATGATCCCATTTGCCCTTGATGCTGATTATCTGGAGTTGCTCCTCTTTCACTTGTCTCTATTAATTGCAATGTCCTGATTTGGTTTATCAGTCAAAGGTTGTATCTTTGCTTGGGACTCTCTGTATTTCCTAACAGCTATCAATTATGTGTCTCCAAGAAGAAGTAAAATTCTCGACATTAACAGTTATCTACACCATTCCTGCAATGACGCTGTTCATCTGCAGGAGGTGTGCTGTGTTTCACCATTCAGGCATGGACTTACTCCTGTTTTACCAAAGTGATTGGCTGAACGTCTTGTACAAAACTAAAAACTTAAACTGCATTACAATAAAGAAATATTTTTCCTTTTTCTCTGTCAGACACACAAAACTCATCCTCTTCCACCTAATTTGTCTTCTCTCTCTCTTTCTAGTCAAGCCTAATCCACCAGAGGGGTTAACAGTGTCTGTCATGGAGGACAAGGGCTGGCCTTTCCTCCGTGTTTCATGGGGTCCGCCGCAGAAGGCTGACACTCGCTCCGGGTGGATCACTCTCATCTATGAGATCCGTGTAAAGTTGGATGAGGAAGATAACTGGGAGGTATGTAGCAAGTAGATGAATTCCTATTGATTATAATATTTGTCTTTGTGTACGTTAATCCTCATGTTTGAAAGGTTATCATTTAAAGGGACACTAAATTACCTTCAAACCATATTCACCAGGTAATAAATGTTCACCTTTGGATGTGTCTATGTACCATAATGTACAATTTAAAACAATTTGTTGATAACTTGAAGATGTCAGCAGACTGTACACAGCAGCTTGTGTTGTTTTAATTGTATGTCTTATATTTCTAGATGCACCTTGCAGGCCAGCAGAAGATGTTCAACATTTTCAGCCTGCGGTCTGGTGGAACATACCTTGTCCAGGTGCGCTGTATGCCTGATCATGGCTTTTGGAGTGAATGGAGTTCCACTTCCTCAATCAAAGTCCCTGAATGTAAGGCATCTTCCATCAGTTATGTACAGTACACTGCACACTTCACCCACAGCACATAGCTTTGTCATGAAATATGATGCAGTGATCAAAGGAACGGTTCAAAGAATAGTTAGACGGTTGGCTTGGTTTAGTATTAAGGTGAAAGAAAATATGCTGATAAGAACCTCTTTAGCTATCTATAGCGGCATAAAATAACAAAAGATTAAAAACAACTAGTTGTGGTTTATGCTTACTTTTGTTCTGGATCAATTTCTCAGTTATAAAATAAAACCCCGTTCAGAGTTGCTGTTATGTGGGTTTTATTTCTGCCTCGAAATAGAAAAGCTAAACTAAGCTAACTATCTTCAGCCTTTTTTCCCACATTTAATAGTATCAATGTTTATACAAACTTTCCGCAAAGACCATACTTATTCATTGGATTTGATTTGATTTGATCCAAATGTAAAGTGCATTATAAATTAAATGTATTATTATTATTATTATTATATTTAAGTGAATTGTGCCTTTAAAGGAAAATAGCATGGCATAAACACGATTTATGGTTTTATAAGTCTGCATGAAATTCATATTATTTTCTAAGTTATAAATCACCACAGCAATAAAAAGATCACGTGTCAGTACTAAGTTCTATGTTGTATTGAGGCAGTATTGTTGTCACATTTTGCTCTACAGATTTCCACCGAGAAAAGTCACTGTGGATTCTCATCACTGTCTTTTCTGTCTTCATCCTCCTCATCCTCGTATGGTTGCTGCACATGAACAGCCACAGGTAAAGCAATGTTTATCGATTCCCTATGGTTTGTACAAGGGCAGTGGTTCTCCAATGGATGTACACGTACCTCTAGTGGCTACTGGGAGTGTTGCAGTTTAGATTGACAATTTAAGCAATGACTAATTTCTGAAATCAATTTTCTACAATACTTTAAATACATAATGCCACTGTAATGAAAAATCCATTTCCTTTTTTTATTTACTATTTGTACTATAAATACAATTTTACTGGCAAACAATTACGTTCAATGTGAGCAGGAAAGATTGAATATTGAGCAGATGGAAATTTGTTCAGTATTGGAAAATTGGTTCTGTCTGTCTCTGTATGTTCCCACTTCCTCGCAATATACAAAAGCATGCCGTACAGCACTGTTTGACCGATTCAGAAAAAACAACTAACACATTTAAAAAAAAATCTTTTATAAATGGTTGGATCCATGATTTTTTTCCCCCACACTTTTCTATATTTTTGCATGAGCAATGAAGGCAGTCATTATGATGGTGCAAATATCTTGTCAGAATTTGCAATTTGGTTTAATTAAATAAAATGAGACTTTTGGGCTGGGGAAAAGGCAAACTCTCCACTGAATTATATCTTATGAATGAAAGCAATATTAACACTTTGTGTATATAGGATAATGAAAACCCTATAGTGACACACCTTCATATATTCTATCTATTGTACTATACTTGAAGAAAAGCATTGATTTCTAATTATCATCTGGTAATTATTGATTTCCGTCTGCTGCTCACAATCCTTTACACAGATTTCTTTTTTCACGTGTGTACAGCCTGAAACAATGTATTTTTCCACCTGTACCTGGTCCTAAAATCCAAGGATTTGACAATCAACTAATCAAGGTAAATTATCAGCACATGGAACAACAGTCTGATCTCAAGTCATTCTCCTCCTTGTCTGTAAATAGTCATTAAAATTATCATTTAAATCAGAAAACTGACCTCTGCCTAGTTGTATCACAGTTAAAACTTAATTTTCTCTCATGTAGAATGGGAAGCCTGATGATATCTTCGGTGCCATGGTGGTCTCCGATTTTCCTCCAACCTCATTATCTCCATATGAGGACTTGCTGGTGGAGTACTTAGAGGTGTATGTCGCTGAGAGGGACGAGCTGATGCCGGAGGAAAGCAAGAACCTAAATGATGGTTGCCTCAATTCTGAGAGCTCTACATTTGATAGTGATTCTGGCCGGGGCAGCTGCGACAGCCACACTCTCCTGATGGATAAGTGTGGAGAGGCAAAGGAAGACGAGAGGCAAAAAAATCTTGAAAGAATGGGGATGGAAGCACAGCGGAATAAGAAGGACTGGGATGGAGAAACTTTGACTTGTGCTCAAGAAGACAAGGTCAGACCTGACATGCCCGGTGGGAGATTGATGACTCGGCCTTCTATGTTTCCTCCTTTACCCCAGTACAGTTCAAGCCCACTGACCCAACAATGTTCACGTGAGGAAAGCAAAGAATACTATCTGTCTGACAGTCTTTTACCAAGGTCAAGCTCCACATCCTCTTACGTCACCCAGCCTGACCTTAGCAGCAAGCAAGCTCTGGGACTAAGCTACTGGGAGCTCTGCTCAAGCAACAAACAACCTCACCTGCTCCAACCCCAGACTCACCAACTGCAACTCCGGTCCCACAGCGATGTCAACATCTTAACTGTCTCACGCAAAGAGGCCCCTGCGGGTTTGCAAACACCTGGTCTCCGGTCTACTATGAACACAGGAGTACAGAGTGTGAAGGAAAAGGAAAGGCTTTTCCAGTCTGCTGTGTCATGCGGCGGCCACATTGAAGGCTGTCCTTTGAGACCCCAGGGCGAGGATTACAGCAAGGTGAAGGGGGTGCACAGAGACAATGTGCTGATACTCCAGAAAGACATGATGGTAGAAGGAAGGTGCCTTTGTGAGCCAATGGAAATGAATGGTGTGAGAGAAAATCGCTTCACATTGTCAACAGTTCCCATTGTACCAAAGCCTTCAACCAACATTCACTCTGCAGTGCCAATCCAGGACCAAACAGTCCTGGCAGTATATGGTTATGTTGACACTACTATGTGCCCAATGCCCACTTACTAAGTGCTCTGATTGGAAGCCCAACCAGCAGGTCGGGGACATTGCAAGACCTGTAACATTACCAGGAGAGTAATCAAAACTTTAACACAGGAGGACTCAATTACAGAATCACAGAATTTATTTATTTTTCATCTCTTCTCAGGGAAGCGCAGTGGTGAAGTGGATAGCACAGATGCCTCACAGCAACATGGTTCTGGGTTCAAATCCACCTCTGCCGGTCAGTGTGTGGTTTGGATGTTCTCCTTATGTTTGCATGGGTTCTCTCCTTCCGCAGTCAAAACATGCAATATAGGTGAACCTAAATTGTCTTTTGAATTTGAGCTTGAATGGTTGTCCGTCTCTCTGTGTCGGCCCGGCGATGAACTGGCAAATTGTCCAGGGTGTACCCCACAGTCAGCTGGGATAGGTGACAAGCCCCCCAAGGACCCAAAACAGGATACCCTACAATAGGTTACTGATTATGAATAAACTAATACATAGATTTTCTCTTAGAAGAGACCACTTTTGACTGATTTCACCGCAGCAACACTGGGGATCCAAAAGAATGAATGGTCTGCATGATAAATTTGATTTAACTTCATACAGAGGATAATTGCTTGTATAAATTATCATTTTCTATATGGCTTCATTATGATAAATTGAATATTTGCTTCCTAGAAACAGTAAAAATGTACGGGTTATATTAGAGAACTGGGTCAGAGCATCTCCAGAAAGGGGACCCACGAAATATGAGGAAGATGGTTTTAATTTTACGGCAAATCAGTGTATATATATATATGTTGGAAATCTTTTATACATATATATTGATGTATACTGGTGTAATGTCCACACATGTTGAAATTATTTTTTTAAGACTCATAATACATACAAAAAAATTGTACCCCTTTCTAAATTCTTCTGCTCGCTGGACAACGGTACCTGTTAGTGGACAAAGAGAGTGGGCGATCACCGCTGACCAGAGTGAAACAATGAATTTTACATTTTAAGAAATAGATACATAAAAGGATTTTAAGACTTACCATTTAAGTGCTAATGAATGTGCATTTCTGCTGTGGCACAAGTATGAAAAAGCGCCTTCAGATCAGTTCAGAGGAGATGATGATGTTGAATTGGTCATAGCATATTTATGTCCCGGAACCTAACCTGAAAGAGAACATCTCTAGCTTCAGTTTGTCAAAAATCCAACTAAAAACTGTCAGTAGGAAAAGGGAACACGGGGTTCAGTACTGGGAGGAAGGCTGCATGTCATTAGGACATACACAACTTGCACAGAGAAACTATTATAAAGAAAGGTAGTGTATACCTATGTTTATGTGTATTTGAGATTTTCTGTCAAAAAGAAGTCACTCAGACTTTATATTTTAATAATTTGGATATCTTATTATTTATATACAGATGTTTATTTTTTTTTGGTTCAGGAAATGGTGTAATGATGTTTGGCAATTTGGTGCGACACTATTTACAAGTGGCTCTCTCTCTGTTGTTTAAGGTTTTGTTTTGTTTCTTTCACATGTACTGTATGAATGTATAACTTTAGTAACAGTCGGTAAAATGAGGTTTTAAACAGCAATCAAACTTCATAAACTGTCCTCATAATAAATTAAAAATACACAGTAATGGGATTTTGATTTCATGTCTACTTGTAGTTTGATAATGGTGCCCATTTCATTACGTGTGTCACCCTGCATATCAATAATAAGACAAGAAGAACATGCTGATCTGCGAGTGAGGAGTCCCTCTGACTTGGGATTGATCGATGACGCAAACAGAAAATGGCAAAAGCAAAGGGCAAAGTTCATGTAGAAAAGACGACCCTTTTCCAGATATCATCAATTATATTTCAGGAAGATAAAAGAGTAGTTTAATCCATGTAAATCAAACCCAATGATGTATATATTTCTGTTAAGAATTGGTTAAAAATAATGCTTTGACTTTTAGTAAATAGTAATGTATATGCCAGGACCATCGTAAAACCCATTTAACTGCAGCGCATGCCCCAGTATTTCTCTGCTGAGCCATTCTAAAACTTGACTGAAGTAAAACACACACCTATATGTGGAGTTAAACAGTAGTTAAGATGATATTTATTATAATCAAAGGAGGAAACTGATTGAACTTGGAGTGCTGGTAGAGTGGGGGATGAGAGGAGTTGAGCAGGGATTGAAAATGCAGTCACTGAGATGGAGCAGGCAAAGATCCATCACATGGATGACCGTGTGTATGGCCTGCATTTGAAGGAGGCCAAATGGGTCCGGCCTTGTTGTGCCACAGTGAGGCCTTCAATCTTCAAATGCAGCTTTTAATGTGGCCCCTGAATTGGAATTACAGCAAGAGAGAGAGAGACTGTTGCAAAAGTTATGACATTTATGTCATAAACCATGTCGATGAAAGATACATGAAATATTTTTTCATAAAAAATGATATTGACACGATCTAAGTGAATTCTGCTCATTCATAAACAGCAGGTATTCAGGAATAAAGAAGTGCAGTGTAATGTGGAGCCTGAGAACCAGTGTAGCTTTGTGCATAGCATGCCGATATTCTGGACCCATGACCAATGAGAAATCCCCCAAAAGTCTAAAGTTTTAGCTTCAAAGTTAAGGGCTAGCATAAGCCAGCCATAACGATAAGCTTGACATAAAAAATAAAGTTTTAAGCACAACCCCAAATTGCGAGAAGGCTTCTGCCTCCTGGATTGAGATTGGAAGATTGTTCCACTCTCCACAGGAGAGAAGCCTAGTAACGGTTGTCTAATGAAATATCAAATCCTCTTCATCTTTCAACAGTTACTTGTAGGGGTCGCCACAGCGGATCATCTGTTTTCATCTTGCCCTGTCCACTGCATCTTCCTATGTTACACCAACCAGCTGCTTGTCCTCTTACCACATCCTGAAGACTCCTCTTTGGTCTTCCCCTTTTTCTCCTGCTTCACAGCTTCTCCTCCAGAATCCGTCTACCAATATATCTACTATCCTTCCTTTTTCAATTGTCCTAACAATCTAAATCTGGACTCTCTGACTTTGTCTCCATGACGTCTAAACTGGAGCTGTCCCCCTGATCATTTTTAATCCTGTCTGTCTTCGTCAGTCCCAAACAAACTCGTAATATCTTCAACTCTACTATCTCCATCTCTGCCTCCTGTCTTTTGGTCAGAGCTGCCATCTCTCTAAACCAAACAGGAAAAAGCTGGTCTCTCTACAATTTAGTAAACCTTTACTTTCTCTCTTGCTGTGACTCTTTTGTCACAGATAACTTCCGACACTCTTCTGCACCCACTCCACCCTACCTGCACTCGCTTCTCCAGCCCTTTTCCACACTCCCCGTTGCTCTGAACGGTTGACCCCAAGTACGGTTTACTTAATCTCCTGCACCTTTCTTCACCTCTACTCCTTGCACCCCCACCGTTGCACCTTTCTCCCTTTCATTCACACACAGTGTATTATGTCTTGCTGCCACTGACCAATCCTCTTGTCTCCAGCGCACACCTCCACCTCTCCAGGTTTTCTTCCAGCTGCCCCCTGTTCTCACAACAGATCACAATGAAATATCAATTAAAACAATAAATGAATTAGTTTCATTCAAGTCTTCCAAACATTCAAACCGATAATTTATATTATTTGGTGGTTGTCCAGGTTTGAATTGAATCCCTCTTACGCCAAGCCCCGCCCCTCTCTCCTCTACTTTGTTGGCAAAGGAGCGCGCGACCACTGACGTCGCACAGGAGCTCTCAGAGGTTTTTACAGATCCCCCCCAAAAAACTTCGTGAAGTCTGAAATCGTTTTTGTCACACGGTGGTCATGTATCCGGGCTTGTCCTGTCTCGGTGGCCGCTGTCCGGCGTTCAGCCGGCAGTTCGTCGGTTTGTCCAAATTCCACTTGGCAAGTGGTGAGTTCCCCATGGAGACGAATCCACAACTAGCTGGTTCGACATTATGGTCTGTTTCTGGGGTCTTGCAACTCTATCATTACTTAAAGGCTCGTCTTCTCCATCATAAGTGTAGTCGTTGTCTAACTCTCCAGATTTGCTGTTTTATTGGACGTTAATACGACAATACTCAATGTTATCTAACGTAACTTTTATAAACAAACAGCTCAGTTTGTTGTAATTCTGTCCAAAACTATAGCAGTTTAACATAGTGGTCAGTAAGTCATACAATTATCAAATTTAAACCACATTTTGGAAGAAGCCAGTGGTGGACAGCACCAAAGTGGATTTAGTCAAAAGTTCACATAAGTACAGATTTGATGTGATGTACTTAACTCGATTTTTTCCATATGCTACTTTTTTCTGCCTCTTTTCAGAGATACTTGCTTCAGAAAGGTCAGCAGGGTTATAATCAGGGTATGTGGTATTCTGAATCCAGTACTTTAACTTTTAAAGTGGGTTGTTAGTAGTTTTAGAAATTTGAATACATTTGTTTTTGCAGAAATACCACATTCTTTACTCAACCCACATTTAGAGGAAATCATAAAATATCTATGTTTTACCAGTCTTATCAGGCATCGTCTTTTGATTGTTTGCATGATATTCAGCAACAGATATGCCAATCGTACATCTTCTGTATTAGTTCTTTTTTTCTCTATTTTCTCTTTATTGTTATTGATTTAGGTTGGATGATGTTGGAGACCAGGCAGTGATTAAATACATACAATCTGCCAAACTAACAGACCTTTGGAAGAAATGGAAAGTATAGGTATTTGTGTTAAAAGGAAAGGAGTTCAATATAATGTTTTTAGTCATAACATGTCTGATTAAAGTGAGGTTTAATATGAAGAGGGAAAAGTTCATAAATATAATATGTTAAATGTTTTTCCGGGATTGAGTTGTAGCTCTAAATCTAAAAGCCAGATTACGACCCCTCTTACTTCATAGTTTTACAACCAAGACACAATGCTCAGCATCTTGTGTTTCACATTTTAAGACCAAAGGTTGACTTACTATGGTCAGAGGGTAAGCAAGGAGGGTATCTCATAACTATAAGTGAGAAAACTCAAAATGTCATTGTTAAAGCAGCAACACTAATTTATATAAAGTGTGCAGTACATATTTTAAGTGTGTCTTCAGCACAAAAAATATTTCAATACTATTAATTATCTCATCATATTTTATAATAATAATAATGATTGTTCATTAATGCATAGAGCTCATGGAGTCTACTTTTGTCTCTTTCCACACTGCCGTACCTTCATTTGCAAATATTCCACAGAGGCATTATATCAGAAATCATCCTTCAAATACGCTTCAACGGCTGTCCTACAAATGCCTCCATGCAATTTCAAACCAGAGGAGTACAAGGTAAAGTGCCATTCTCCAAGCATACTAAGACTACACTCTATCATCGCTACATTTATGAATACAAACGTTATAATATCCAACTAATGCACTTTCAGCATTCATTCATTTACAATTATGAATGCAATTCAAAATGCTCCTTCGAGAAAAAAACATGAACCTAAAATAGGTGTGTTTGTCTCTATGTAGGGTATGTCCAAAGAGAGGATGATGGAGATTCGCAGACAGAATTGCAACCCCATGATAATGAAGGTAACCTACTATAAAAGGCCAGTGTTTATCCACCAGGGACACATGCAGTGGCTGTGGGACGTGGACGGAAAGCGATATCTGGATCTATTTGCTGGTGTGGCTACTGTCAGCGTGGGCCACTGCCACCCGTAAGCTCCTTTTGCCTTTTCGTTGCCTCACTGTGAAGGCTATTTTTATGATCAGTCATTAAGTCATTGTTGTTCTTCTGTCTAATACCTGAAATCTGTGGCTAAAGGAAAGTATTAGCAGCCGCAGAGCAGCAGCTGAAACGACTGTGGCATACTACAAACATCTACATCTACCCTCCTCTCCATGAGTATTGTGAGAAACTAGCTTCATACCTACCAGATCCTCTAAAGGTACCTTGGGTATATTTTCCTATTGATCCGTTGAAGGTAGCAGCAGTTGTAAATGTGTGGGTTGTAGTTTAAACATCTGCCCATCTGTGTTTCCCTCCCCAGGTGATATATCTGACCAACAGCGGCTCAGAGGCCAATGATCTGGCAATGCTGATGGCTCGACTTCACACCGGAAACTTTGACATCATCACTTTTAGGTACAACTTTCTTACGTAATAATTAAGGTAATGAGAATAAATTCAGTTCTTAGAAAGTAGGATGGTATTTTAATATGACTGTTTTGGGAAGTTTAGAGACTAAAACTAACATGCTGTGTGACTTTTTAAACCTCAAATTTTCTTTTTTATTGGTTTAGAATTGTTTGTCCTTTTAATCCAACTTGCTGTTGGGACAAAAATAGATGCCTTTATATCTGCGCAGACAGAAGAGGTAAGTAAACAACTGTTGAAAAGGTTGATGATACAAGATTTAAATAGATTCAAAAAGCTCATTTGTCAATACTGCAGTAATGTACCAGACATACAGAGAATAGAAAAATTGTTTCTTTCTGACAGAACCACGGTGCAATAATATTAAAGAGCTGAAAGCCCTGTGAAAAGTATACACTTACAGCAAAAGGAGAAAATACAGTATCTTACATGCAGGTAAACAATAATAGTCAGAGGTAACTATGGGAGGTCTATGGAAGTGACTGGGGTCTTATGGGGTTGTAGTTCAGGTTAACTAAAGAACATCAGTTATGTTTTGTTTAAAGTGGTCCTGGTCCAAAGTTACTTGGGGTGGGGTGTGACGTGGGGCTTGGAAGGGATTAGTTAGAGTTAAGTTTCCTGACAGCTTGGTCGATGAAGCTGTTCATGAGTCTGGTGGAGGAGACACGGAGGCTCCGGTATCTTCTCCCTGATAGTAGGAGGCAGATGAGGTTGTGTGAGGGGTGGTTGGGGTCACCCAGAATGTTGAGTGCTTTTCAGGTGAGGCGGGTGTTGTAAATGTCCAGGAGGGAGGGGAATGAGACACAAATGACCTTTCCAGCTGAGTTCACAATGCGCTGCAGGGTCTTGAAGTTATATACAGTGAAGCTCATCTTCTGTCTAGGTGTGTTGTTGGCTTCAAATCATGCAAATGAGCTGTTCAGGAACAGGGAGATGTTGCTCGCACAGGTCTGTGGTAGCGGTTTGTAATCCGTGATGTTCTGGATACCATGCCATGGGCTCCGTGTGTCTCTGCTGTCCTTGAAATGATTGGTTATTTTTTCAGTGTAGCTACTTTATGGTATCAATGTATCTGCTTTCCTGAATGAGACACGGGAGCAGGAGTTCATGCTGAAGACAAATTCGGAAGTGGTTTCCGACCAGTGGGTCTTTGATATAAACATGGACAACTCAACCATATTTCCTCTCTGAGAAGACAGGCCCTCATGTTCCGACTCGCCGACTCAGAGTCGGAACGTGAGGGCCTGGACGTCGTGGCCACCTCTGAAAGATGCTTTGAATGTGGAGAAGATTGCAACAAACGTGCATATGTCCACTGAACAGACTGTTGCTGCCAGTGTTCGCGGGTGATGAAGATGCGTACGCAGAGTTGACTTGAAGCTGCCGCTGCGGCAGCGGTAAGACCGGCACGTTCGGCTGTGAAGACAAATATGTGCCTTCAGCCTGCTTCTGCCTGAGAAAAGTCCAAAAGGTCTGTTTCAGTTTGTGATGTAAATATGACTACTACCAATAAGAATGATACGATTCGAGGGGTAAAGCTGGTTCTGTTGCTGCAGAGGAATATGTACACCAGAGTGTCTCTACTACTCCAAGAATTCTGTCACCGTTCTTGTGGATTAGCAACCTGTGGACAAGGGTCAGGCTGGTGATTCTGGCTGTTCAGATCAGTCAGGAGGCTGGCATGGAGTCTCAGTCAGGCCTTAATGTTGATTCTTTCACTGACAGTCCGTCACAAATTATAGATCTTTACTCCCTTGAAGTAGTTGCTGTGTTACTTGATGGCGCTTTTTTGAAGTCTGTGAATGTAGTGGACTATTTTCCACTTATTTATTTGTGGGTTCTCTGAGTATGCAACAATAGACTACACACTGACTTTTTCAAACGTGTCCATAACATCATTGGACACGACTTACTGGACATTTGACAGACTGATTTTTACTCAAGGAATTCTGCCGGGCACCGGGCATAAACGCACAGGCTTTTGTGGCATTGTTTGAGGTCACTGTTCACTATATAAAGTTGTGTTGAAGGTCAAAATCTCTCTCTTTTTTCTCTCTCTCTCTCTCTGTCTCTCTCTGAGCATCTCATTCAGTGTCTTGGGTGTGCACAGTGTGCCAACGGTTCATTTTTTTGAAGTGTTTGACCACGAAGCAATGACTGCTGTGGTGCCCTAAGTTACTGTATAGTCACTGTATATTTTTTAATATATTGTCTACCTTTTTGCTCAATTGTTCATACCCTAAATATCTCAAATCTCATCCATCTCGTGTTTCCAGAGGCTCATACCATGGTGGCAGCCCACAGACCATTGGTCTTACCTCCAATGCAGCATATAAATATCCCATTGCCAATGGTTTAGGCTGCGCAAATGTATGTATACATTTATACTCATCATAATTTTCATTTTAACTAAGATGAATGTACAGTATGACATGCATATGAGAAAATATGTCACTGAAGACAAACTCTGTTGGGCTAACTATTGTGATTGCTTTATGTTGCTGTACTTAAGAGAGAATGTTGCTGTAAGGTCCATCCAGCTGACTAGTTTTCTGCCCAATAAACAGACCATGTGTCCTGATGTGTTCAGAGGCCCATGGGGAGGAAATCACTGCAGGGACTCGCCTGTGCAGACCATTAGAGAATGTAACTGTGCCCAAGGTAAACAAACACATTCAAACGTATTTAACACAGGCCCTCCTCCTATATACCGGAAACGTACGACTGTAATCCTTGAGATTAGGCATTATTATCTGTTTTGCAATATTCCTGTAAAATATTTACCTTCCTATCAGGGACTTGCAAGGGGGGAGGGCTTAAGTGAGAGGAACAATTTAATTTAAGACCCTCACAGTCATGCAATTAATACCCAACATATTTCTGCAAAATAATCAGGTCACGCAGAGACAATAGTCTTCTCTTGTATTCACTACGTTTATCACAAGAGCTGGCAACAACAAAGGAAACTATGCCACACTGTATGTCTTCTCTCTGCCACCAGTTTCTAGTATATATTCAGAATAGCTGACTGCACCAGGGAGAGGGACATAGGGAATTAAGAATTGTCTAAATTGTACTCATAATTTGTCTATTTTTGCACATGTCAATAAATCCTATGAATTATTTTGGTGGTATTGAAATAAATAACACTTCAAAATCAGCAAAAAATCGGCACACGCAAAACTAATACTAATACTACATAAATTAGCAAACCAAATTACCCTCTAAACTACAAAGTAGATCTATTTTTAGTAGTGCAACAATTGGGCTTACTGCATTCTGCTCTCGTCTCTTACTTTTTGTAACTCATTTTAATGTTACTGTTGATATATATATATATATATTTTAAAATATATACATTTTTTTTTAATCTATTTATGTTTTATTCATGAGTTCAAATTAGGTGGAGAGGAGAGCCAAATCTTTCATTCTATGTGAATTCTGCTCTAAGAGAATGAACAAAGTGAAAACAGAACATTGTTTGGGGGCATCTATGTTTCCACTTTGTTCCTGATGTGTATATATATGTGGAGCTGAAGTTCTCCCGTTGTTTGTTTAAAGTCTTCTTGAAATGCCTGACCGCAAACCAGGTCACTTGTAACCCTGAAACAAGGTACTCAATAACCTGAATAAAGTTCAAAGTTTCCTTCTGTTAATCATTTAACATTTTAAACTGTTTAGACCACTTTCAGGAATTCCAGCTATGAAGTGTTTCCACATTTACACTTAAGAGTCTTATTTGAAATGGTCAGTCCATTGTCTCAGAAATTCAACAACAGTAACTGTTCGGTGCATTCGGTGAACTGTGTGCTACGTTGCTGCAATATAATATAACTCATCGGTCAATTGCAACCTTGCTGCTGGAATGGTTGCTGTTGTGGTGTCCAGTTTAGACAAAGTCACTGTAGTTTTATTTATTAGTCAACTCTGAATCCACAAAATACACTTTAATCCCCAAAATACTCAAACTCCCAATGAAAAGGGTACCTTTATTTAAAGAACAAAAAGGACCTGTGACTGATTTTATTAAGTGGTAACTTATTACTAATTTGAAGGTTCCTTGAAAATAAAAATAAATACAAATCTGCATACCCAAGCACTCTGTGTCTGGCTGTCTTTCCAAAAAGTGTTAGAATTATGTAAAAATATGATGTGTGTGTCACCAGCACCTCTCAATCCTCTCTCACGACCTACTTAGTGTGTTACCTTAGTTTGTGGCCACGTCTGCAGAAATCCTGCATGTGCCTGTACTTTTGTTCACCTTATAATTTATGTTTTGATGCATTGGATACATTAATGCCCATTAATTTTTGGAAAGTGGTTTTGTAGCTCCCACCCAATAACAATGTTCTTGGTGTGAGGTCAAACTATGGGCTTAACCTATAGGCCTGAAACATTTCCACTTAGTTTGGCTCATTGTTGTCGCCCTTCGTCCTCTGCTTTGTCTGTTTTTATGTATGAAGAGCTGCATCTGAATGTGCTGAAGTGAACTTGACAGCAATGTTGCATCTTCTTTCAGTTTTAACAGAGGTGTGAGCATGTTTATTTGTCGACATTGAAGTACATGCCTAGACAAAATTAGAAAATAATTAATTTTGTCTTGGCAGGAGACTCTGGCTTCTTCCCTCAGCCCAACATGCAGCATAGGTTAATCGGTGACTTTGAATCGCCCGTAGTAGTGAATGAGATTGTGTATGGTTGTCTGTCTCTATGTGTCGGCCCTGCGATGAACTGTTGACTGGTGCTTGGTGTATCCCGCCTCTCGCCCAATGTCAGCTCAGATGGGCTAAAGCCGCCATGACCCTAAACAGGGTAAGTGGTTGAAAATTAGTAAAAAATTAGACTAGAATTTCATGATTAAATTTTGTATTTCATGGGGAATAGACTATTTTAATTTCGATTAGCTCAACCTTTCATTAATGTTTGTTGTTTTTTTTAACTTTTTTTTAATATTTCATTGGAAAAACAGAACAGACAGATATATTTGATAAACAGTCAGGCTCATCCTGGGAAAAGTTAAGTGAAATGCTTCACATTAGGGAAGACTAGAAGAAAGAAAATAATGTACTAGTCAATGATAAAACTTTACGTGTGTCTGTGCATGCATTACACGCATATTGTACATATGTACAAGTACATACCAGGTCACACACTTAACTGTTAACCTAATGGAAATCGAAACCCTGGGTAATTCAAAATTAAGCCCACAATTGCCTTGCGGTACCGTAACAGTCTTTTGGTTAGTGCGTGACCCAAGCAAAGTCAGTATTTTGAAAATGGAGGAGATCTCAATTCACCCTTGATCCAAAGATCAATCCATCCGAAAATACAAAGGATATTCAAAGGAATAAACAAAACCTCACACAGGATGCGTATTACCTCCCATACAGATAAGATTTCCGTTTTTCCCATACCGTTCACATATTTCGTTGGCATGTCTCAAAGAAAAGGTCAAGCGTGCCATAATTTATGTTTGTTGGGTTATTTCTATCCATTCGTTAACTGTTGGAGCCTCTCCACTCAGCCATTTAATAGTGATTTATTTTTTGCTCCCTGCTAGAAATATTTGGAAAAAATATCTGTCATGTTTTTTGAGCCCATTTGGCAAAGTCCCCAGATAAATAACACTAAAACTAAAATCTAGCCCCAAGCCTATTATTGATCTGATCTTTCTTACCAATTTAATCCAATACACAGAAATGTCAGGGCACTCCCAAAAGGTGTGAAAGTGCTCAGCTAACATGTTAATGCCTTTTCTCCAACATTGACCTTGTTCTGGTTTATCATTTTGTAATTCTTATGTTTTTGGGTTGACCAAAAATCTTAGATTATTTTTCTGTATAAATTCCGTCCATAGACCTGAGCTAGATAAGGGCGATAAGAGCTGCGATCTGTAATCTCCTTGCCTGGTTTTGGAATTATTGAAATGACTGCTTGTCTCCAAGACAAGAGGGTTTCTCCACCCACAAGAGCATAGTTGAAGCATTCCTTGAGTGTTGGGATTATTGTTTCTCTAAAGGTTTTATACCACTCTGGTGGGTAACCATCTGCACCTGGCATGCATTTTGTTTGTTTTTAGTTTTGAAACAGCTTTATTTACTTCCTCTTCAGTTATTTCCCGTGTTAGAGCCTGGTTTGGCTCCTATGGATGGTAAATCCAAATGTGTTAAGAAGTTTGATTTCTTTAATATTTCATCTGCCTGAGGTTGAGGGTATAGTTTGGAATAGTATTTTTCAAAACAATCTAGATGAGGGTTTTCTTTCTGCTTTTTGTTTATGTATTCTCCATGCTAGTAATTTTTTAGATTAGGACCATTTTCATAGAATTTTTGTTTGATTGACTTAGCACCCCTCTCTACCTGTTTCTCATAAAGATCGTTTAGCTTCTGTTTTGATTCCAGAATATGATTCTAAATATTCGTCTCTCCATGTTTGTACTCTCCAAAAACCTTTATTTGTCAATCATGTCCTTTATGTGTTTCTCTTTTTCCTTTTCTCTGAGCTGGCCACGTTATAAGTTTATATCTGAGGATGGCTTTTATATACCATAGACCACAACCACAGTGTACCAGGAAAAACAGCTCCATTATTATTGTGTCTCAAGTAATCTTTGAACTCATCTTTCAATGCATTGTTAATATGGGGTGTCGGTCAGAATATTAGTATGAATTCTCCTTAATTTCTCTTTGGGTTTATTGTCTAGGTGTGGGGTTAAATATATTCCTCAATGATCAGATATATCTCTCACCCTGATATCGTAATCTATAATCCTATGTTTATCTTCATTAAACATGAAAAAAAATAGATTCTCGAATATACTGAGTGGGGATGTGAAAAGAAAAAAGTACAAGCTAAGTGTTTAATTCCCTTCATGTGACTATCATTCCTCGTTCCTTTAGCAGTTTTTTCACCCACAATGCTTCGGAGGTCATTTTTTTTGGTTCTATTTGAGGAATCCAAGGGGGGATTCAAGAGAATATTATAGTCATCACCGCATATTTCAATCTTTTAAGCGTACAATCGGAAAGTCCTTCTCATCGTTCAATAACATTACTGTGAATTTCGAACTAGTGTTTTCGTATTGCCAGTAACTTCCCGGTTACACTGGACGTAATTGATTCATTTTAAGATTGATGCATTTCATTTCGTAAAAATCCAGTAGTTTTTCCTGGATGCGCTTCAGGTGAACCTCTTGTTGCCGGCACCTGCTGTTTCCCAGGAAAGGCGATTCCTTATCGCTGGGATAGGGGTTTCGTATCAAGAATCCAATAATCCTCTTTTCTTCCACCTCTGGAGTGCTATTGTAGGTGACCTGAGCCAGTTCTCTTTAAGGGGCTTTCTGAGGGCAGAGTAGGCTTTCCTTTTCATGAATATGTTTGTCGGATGATCTCACTCAAAAAGCACTCTCCTTACGTTGTAATGGATCTCTTTCTTATTCCAAGCGGTTCCAAGCACCAGTTCTTTGGTCTTGTACTCTAGGATAAAAACAATCACCGACCTTGGATTGGTGCCTGGCGGCGGTTTGGAAGTTAAAGACCGGTGGCAGAGCTTTATACTGAGAGCAACGTCAGGGAGGGACAGCTCCGCTTTTCAGAACAACACCATAAATTTCTGTATATTGTCGTCTTCAGCCCCTTCAATGATCCCGTGATTGCGTATGTTGTTTCTGCGTGAACGTGCCTCAAGGTCCGTTAGTCCGGCTTGAATGTTTTCTTCAAGTTTCAGGGTGTCAGAAAGCAATTCCTTGGCTTCGGCCCTAAATTCCTCCACTCTGCGATAATAGCATTAACTTTTGACTGGTCTTCTCTGAATTCAACAAGCTCCTTTTCAGTGGTTCGATTTTTTTGGTCAATTGGTTCCTCACGTCGAAGCGGACCCCTTTATCTCATCAATGATGCTAGCATGAATAGCAACCATAACATTGTGTTTGGCCTGGTTGCTAGCGCGGTCACACATTTCGTAATGAGCTGGCACACAATTTTGGTTTGGTGATTTATCATCTTCCTAAAGATTTTCTTGTTGTTTTCCTCTTCTCTTTCTTTTGATACCCCCTTTCATACTACAAAACACAACTTTTCAACTTGGAAACCCAGCACTTATTTGGGGGAAAGCTTGACCCGCTGGAAGTGCTAGCCTATGCTGCTGGTAGAGCCTTTGCAGTTTTTAGACGTTTTTAGAAAACTATTTGACCCTTTATGGACTTTTTTTAGTTGTAACAAGTTACATAATTCTCGTTATAAAGTCCTCACATGCTTTAAAATGCAAATTTAAAAATCCTACATATCAAATAATACTCTCACAATAGCTATTGTAACTTCCTCCTCCTTGGCTACTGGGTTTTAGCTTTATCCTACAAAGAGCTAAAAAAAAAAGAAAAGAAGTCACAATTATAACACAAACCGCTTGGCAGAGTTAATTAAATGTAACTGCCTCATTCCTGTGCCACTTCAACTTTTATTTACACATGTATATTTAAGGTTTGAAATTCCATTCAAACCTAATAATTTTCCACATATATATCTGTTTTTGTCAATCATTTACACCCATTCATTGTCATTTGACCACTTAGCCAACGCTACATATTCATCAAATCTTTCCCCATACAAATTAAATTAATTAATTCACTCTAACTTTTGCTTTCAACAACGTTGTGTTGTGCATACCAATGTTTATATTAGTTTAATATTATAAAGGACTTGCCTTATCCCACAGGTCAATGCCAGGCAAATGAACAATACATTGGACAGCTCAAAGAAACTTTTGCTACAAGTGTCCCAAATCAGATTGCTGCTTTCTTTGGAGAACCTATTCAGGTACAATGTCCTGTTGTGGTATATAACATCTTATTAAAATGTAATGTTAAACTGAAATTAGAGGTGCACCAATCGATGGGCCGACCGATCGATCGTCGCTGGGAGGCCTTGTTTGATGTGATCAGCAATTGGCCAAGCAGCCTCCTTCAAGTCGACTCATTGCCGGTTACACGCATGTACTATACACGCATACCAAGCATGAGCTGCTATGGCTACAAACATCTCGCAAGTTAACCAGACAAAACTCACTCGCAATTTGTAACACCAGTCAGGACAAATAAGCTGTGGCGGAACAACCCCAAATATTCGACACAACAAACTTAATCAGACACTTCAAATTGAATCACCCCGAGGAACATAGCAAGTTTCTAGAAGCTATTGTTGGCAGAGCGGCTAAACTAGCAGCAGCACAGAGCCAGCCATGAGTCCTGAAGACCCTGAACAAACGATAAATAATGAAATGAACGAAGCTTACAAAGTTTTATTTTCCCATAAAAATGTCATAGAATTGGTTCCAGAAATACCCCCGCGCAGAGAACGGAGTGTACATCAATTTCAACGAGTCACAACACATAGACAATGCGTTACTTCCACTGAAATCCTTCAAACTAAGAGCAGTTAATACACTAAGCATTATGGTTATAAAAACTTATAAGAAAAAATAAATCTGAATCGGACAAAATCACTATCAACCGGTCAGACATTGAATAAATCGGTGAATGACCAAGAAAATTGCAATCGGTGCACCTCTAACTGAAATGTGATCTTGGGGTAGCATCTACACACTTGTGTGTATCTGAGCTGCTCTAAATAGAATGTTAACATTATGGACTGTATATCATAAATCTACTGAAATAGGATCATGACGATCATGTGTAAATCAAAGACTGTGGCATGTGAATGTGTTTGTTTTGTTCAGGGAGTCGGAGGTGCTGTGCAATACCCCAAAAACTTCCTCAAGCAGGCTTACAAACTTGTAAGAGAGAGAGGCGGGGTCTGCATTTCTGATGAGGTTAGAAAAAACAGTTTGTATATTTTGAATATTTTTAAGAACGGATTTGATATATACCAATTTAAAATATATTAACTTATACAAAACTAATTGTACATTGAACAACCAGATTTGCTGCTTGTGGGGTATGCATCAAGCAAGCTAGACAAACGTATAAAATTGTTCAGCCTTGGTTGAGGTATGTTCTCTACAGTGTCTTTCTAATGAGATTGGCAACTTGAAACACGAGAATGTATTTGAGAGATTGTGTCTACCTTCAAATTTTTTAGAATTAGTTGATTTAACTGACAATAATAATAGACATGAGTGTGTCTCCATCTTAGCGCACCTCATTTATAAATCTGAATAAATGTAATCTTTTTTTGTACCTTGCAGGTCCAGACTGGATTTGGGCGAACAGGAAGCCACTTCTGGGGTTTCCAAGGTCATGATGTTATTCCTGATATGGTTACAATGGCGAAAGGCATTGGTAATGGATTTCCAATGGGGGCCGTTGTTACAACACCAGGTGACGCTATGACACATGCAAGTCTTTTTTGCTTGTAAGCACATGGAATATTAAATATGCAATGTACCGCATTAGATTCTTATTTTTCATTACTACTAATTAAATTGCTTGATACTTGTCCCAATAAATAAGCACAAAAATAGGTGGATTCACTGAGGTAGGTCAGTGAATCTTAGGCCAGTGTACCAGTTGTACTTCATTACACTGCTTGGGTACTAACCTCTTCAATCTGGGAACAACCAGTTCTGGAGACGCTCTGATCCATCGCCAGGACATCAAAATGTTCACTTGCTGCCTGATATAGCCACCCCACATATGTCATTGTTACGAATAATCTGCACTTGCAGGATGAGATTTCTTGAGCCTCCTCTCTATTACTTGTTGCCATGGCTCTGTAACATCTCTTCTGTATGTGTGAGCTGGCATGAAACATGTATGTACAATTCAATTCATTTTGATCCCACATTTAAATTATTGTAAAGGTATTTAAACTAACATAACACCTTTTGCTTCAAGGAACCATTATAATGGTTTTTGGTGGATATATGAACTTGTTTTGTTTTTTTTGTGTTCTCAAGAAATTGCTGCCTCATTTGCCAAGGGGATTCATTTCAACACCTTTGGAGGAAATCCTGTGGCCTGTGCCGTTGCCTCATCAGTGCTTGATGTAAGAGTTCAAACTCTCTTTGAGCATCTGGACAGAAAGTTCAATTTAAACAAAATTAAATACTGTTTTTATGAAAGTAGAATTCCCAAGCACATAGGAATACATTTGATTTATGTATGTTTGAAACATAAAATTTAATATTTTTACCTAACAGACAATCAAAGATGACGGCATGCAGCAGAACAGCCTCGATGTAGGAACCTATTTGTTGACAGAACTGGCAAAACTAAGAGACAAGTATGAGATTATCGGTGATGTCCGTGGAAAAGGCCTTCAGATTGGTGTGGAAATGGTCAAAGACAAGGTACTGAGTTTGTAACAAGCAACAACTCTGCTCTTCTCAAATGCTTGACTAATTTGAATCTCTGGCGAGTCTCCCAGGGCCATGTTTCATCTGTACCCCAGTTAACCGTTCATAGCAGTGGCCATCTGTAACTACAGAGATCAGCCTCAGCTTATGTACGTGACCCCCTGACTGAGGCTCGGTTTTTTATTGTTGATTCTTTCCACAATGAAAGAATTGTTCCACAAAAAAAAGCCATAAAATGTCATAATGACATAATCTGTGTGGTTATTTCCTCATACTCACACTAGACAGCAGTTGGCTGTGTTTCTTTAATAAAAGTTACTGTATTTGGTATGGTTGCTTTGACACGTCATCACCAATCTGTCTGTCACCCACAGGCCAGCCGGGAGCCACTGTCCCCCGAGGCAATGAGTGAGATCTTTGAGAATGTCAAAGACATGGGAGTCCTGATAGGTAAAGGAGGAATCTACAGTCAGGTAACTGCACAAAACATTCAACTCCACACAAAAGGCTTCCAGAAAATCTACAGAAGCAATTAGACTAAAATTATCCTTATATGATATATGCATATAGATATATACATATATCTGTCTATTCATGTGCATATGCATATACATACTTATGTGCTTATGTATATGCATACATATGTAAATATTTCTGTATATGCAGTATAATTGGATGTACGGTATATGGGTATATTTATTTACACAAATATATTTTTCTCTTTCTAGCCGCACATATACTTTTTCAATTGATTTAATACTGTTTGGTTGTAATTATTGTTGCTTGCGCCTGTATTTCTGCTCCTTATGGAATAGCTCTTTGATTTTATTGTGCAGTGTATAATGACAATAAAGGCTATCTATTTCTAACTTTGCCTCATCACTTTAGTTTTTGTAGGCACCTAGATCACAAATGAATACAGTTGCATAGCATTTTCAATTAAGCTTTTTCATCTCATTTCAACAAAGAGTAATGCTGCTTTTAAAAGTACAGTGTTGTCATTATTTTGTGATGCTTTGGTTCACTTTTTTGTGTTGCCAGGCTGTCATGGAAAAGAAGGGATTTACAATATTAACAAAACATTATGTCTTGTTATTGTCTCGGATTTTGTTGATAAGATAATTGGAATATATTTTCTATATATATACGCTAATATTATCAGTGGAAACATGATGGTTAAGGAAATTTTGTCTTATTCACTTAGAACAGAAGCTGTTATGGAATTAACCTTTTTTTTTTATTGGACCCAAATCTGCAGAACTCAAAAGAGACGGAAGGAGGGTAAAAGTGAACAAGAATTGTTTAATGAATAAATAGCAAAAATAATAATAATAATCTAGTGCAGGAGCAGGGCAGACGCTGTGCCCAGGTAATAGTAGCAGATCAACTTCTTCAGGATTGCTACCAGAGCACAGCAGGCAAAACAGAGGAGCTGAAATGGTGAACCTGGACAAGAGAGACAGAGTGAGCCAAAATACAAAAAAAGGTTTGCAAAAGTCCAAAATATTTGGGTAGTCATGAACTC